>JAWNNB010000233.1:0-12308 GCA_035043285.1 Drosophila subsilvestris
CTGTGCGTCGTAAAAAATGACCATATCTACCAGATTGCCAAATCTGAATCAGATCGGAACATTATTATAGCCAGAATGAAGAAATTAATTTTCAGTTGCTTCCCCCACCTCCTCTGGCGTTGCTGACGATACTCATTCTCTTTCTCGCTCGCACACACTCTGCCCTGTGCAATGCGCGGGCAACCTCTAGCGGAGGAGATGTAGAATCTAAATGGTAGATGTAGAATATTTGTTCTATATGTATTATCTAGATTTTAGACGTAGATGTAGTTAACAGATGTAGCAAAAAATGTTAAATGTAAAATTTTAAAATTTCTATTTAAATTTCAATCATAAGCTCACAAATTTATATACTGACTGAGTACGGGTATAAAAGTAGAGTCGCGACTAAAGGAACTCACGTTCCTTCTCGTTATAAATAATTTTTGTTTAAACCAACCTCAAAATTGGATCTGCCAAATTGGTCAGGGCAAAAACAAAAAAGTGAATTGCTCCGAACAGCTCTGGCAGCCCGATTTGGCTGTCGATAAGCCTCTGTTAAACATAACAGAGGCCTTTTTGTATGAGCTAGCACTAACGCGTGGGTATAACAGCAGTAAATTTCGCACTTAACAGTACAAAGTGTAAACTAATTCACAAAAGTGGATTCCAGAGCGCGTCGAAATGAAAAGTCATATTTTTTGCTGAAAAGTAAACGCAAAGTGAATGTGAAAGCCGGAGCCTGCCTGTATGATAATATTACCTTCTTCGTATATTGGAAGTCCACGTCATATGTTTGAGTACGCGCAAGATGCGATGTCATACGTTCGCCGTTACGGTCGACCAGACCTCTTCATCACCTTCATATGTAATCCGCAATGGGAAGAAATCTCGAAATTATTTTTTCTTGGCCAAACATCAAAAGATTGTCATTATATTTTAGCACGTGCTTTTAGTCAAAAATTTAAATCACTCATTTTTGGTCTGTTCAATGTTGGACATGGTTAATTGAATGGCAGAAAAGAGGTTGGCCTCATGCGCATATTTTGATTTGGCTGATTGAAAAAAAAGGCAGAATCAAATTGACGATGTGATTTCGGCCGGAATTCCAGATAAATATATTTGCAAATATATCAACAAGGGAAGTGCATGGTAGTTTTTGGAGCAGTTTCTAATGTTACCGATGAAATCACTCAATTTCAAATTGGCAGATACATCAGTTCAAATGAAGCAGTATGGCGCATATTATCATTCCCGATCCATGATAGGTATCCAACTGTAGTTCATTTAGCTGTTCACCTTAAAAACGGTCAACGCGTTTTTTCACACCCGGAAATGCAATGCGAAGAGCTGCGCAACCACCAGCAACAACAACTCTAACTTTGTCAAGCAGATGATTTTGCGAAAACATTGCTATATGCTGAAGTACCCGAATATTATGTGTGGAATAATTCGTCTAAAGTTTTTCAAAGGCGAATACGCGGACGAGCCGTTCATGGTCAGCAAGTATTGTTTCACTCAGATGCGATAGGACGAATTTATACAGTTCATCCCAACAATCAAAGGTTTTATTATTTGCGATTGTTGCTAATAAATGTTCGTGGACCAACATCATTTGAATATTTGCGAACTGTTGATGAGAATTGTGTGGGACCTATCGCGAAGCATGCATGAGAATGACATGCATTGGGACCTTACACTTGAAGATGCAGCATTGTCATCAAGTCCACATAAAATTCGGAAACTTTTCGCAATTATTATAGCCACGTGCAGTCCAGCAAAGCCAAGTGGCATAAACATCAAAATCATTTGTCAGAGGATTTTTTACATCGATTGCGCCATCAAACGGGTATCACCCGTTGACTATACGCCGGAAATTTACAACGAAGCATTGATCGCTATTGAAGACCTTTGCTTGATGATGGCAAGCAAAGCATTAGCACCGCCTAATCGTGAAATGCGCGACCTTTTAAGCAAAGAACTGGAGCGTTAACAACAGTATGATCGTGCCGAGCTTAATGCGTTTGTGCAAAACAATGAGCCACACTTAAATATCAATCGAAGAACGGTTTACGAACAAATATTGCGAGCTATCGATGAACAACATGGTGGACTGTTTTTTTTTGGTACCGGATAAACGTTTGTCATTTCGATTATTTTGGCTACCATTCGAGCACAAGGTAGAATCACATTGGCTTTGGCTTCGTCTGGCATCGCTGCCACATTATTGGATGGTGGTCGCACGGCGCACTCTGCCCTTAAGTTTCCCTTCAACATGAAGGCTGACGATAATCCGAATTTGACAAGAGCGAGAGAGAGCTTTATTGCGCTCCCGCTTTGCACGAATCTATCTTACACTAGACTTAAAAAAATAAATAAATAAATAGATTAGCGGCGTGTCGCGACACCGGTCCCCACAGGCCGGTTTTAACTCATAGGCAGAAGCGCCAACATGGATCGGCCTCCGGTACACAGTTTCGATGGTCGTTCTGAGGTCGACCACCCAGACCTTTTCATTCTGCCCGGCGTTCGTTGCGACGACCCTTTCTACTAGCCACTGTTGGGGGGAAGATTGTCCTCTGTGACGAGTACGAGTTCGCCTTTATCGACGTTGGGTTGTTGCTGGTGGCACTTGCATCGAATTTGCAAGCCCAGCACATACTCCCGGGAGCATCGCTGCCAGAAAATTTGCCTGGCTGACGAGACAAGCCGCCATCGCCTTAAGCCATTCAGACCCTCCTGGTCCGGGGTGTTGGAGGTGCGATGAGTAGCCCGCCTGTCAGCACGTGACCGGGAGTCAGTCGACTCTGTTGCTTGGTTCTGGGCTTTGTGGTCCAAGCAGGCGCGAGTTAAGGACTGCCTTGATCCCCACCATCACGGTCTCCAGCTTCTCTGCGGTGAGAAGAGCGCTTCCGGCCGACCTTAGGAGAAGGTGTTTGGCCCACTTCACCCCTGCCTCCCACAGTCCGACCATGTGCAGAGCTCGAGGTTGCAGGAGTGCAAACTCGCACCGGCTTCTTGAGGCAAACTCGCGTATTGCGTCCGCTTCGTCCTCCTCAGCTCGTCGAGGTGGCGACTTGCTTCGACGAAATTTGTCGCGTTGTCGCAATTCACGCGTAACGGGCATCCTCGACGACCAGCGAACCTCTGAAAAGCCAATAAGAAGGAGTTAGTCGTCAGATCGGAGAAAATTTCTAGAAGAACCGCCTTGGACTTAAACCATACAAATAACGTTATGTAGGAGTTAAAAGAGGCCTTCCACAAAATTTCAGCGGTGTATAGACTGGACCACATACTGCGAAGGGGCGGTCTGCGGGTAAATTTTCCAACATTTGGCCTGGAGTCGAGGCTTGCATTTAAAGCAGCGGATGCACGATTTGACTGTAGCCCGGCAGGCCTCCTGAGCGTTTGCTATCCAAACACGCTGCCTAAGGATGCTCACAAGCACTCGTGGGCCGGCATGAAACTTCGTTTGCGATAGCGAGCATTTAGATGGGATCCGAACATAGGTCTGCACAAATTGCGATCTATTTATCAACAACAGCTGAAACTTGGCATCAAGTCCCAATTTCTTCATTGATAAAGGGACTTAAGCGCTGAAGACTGGGGCCTAACCTAGTGCCTTTACAAACCCTTTCGATATCTTCCTTATACTCGTTTTTCTGGATCAACTCGACCATTTTGTGACTTCAAATTTTAGATTTCTGTCTTTGCATTTTTGGATGAAGCGGAACACAAAAACGAACACTTTGGCAGATTCAGATGTGACAAGTATCCCTCGAGTATCAAGCGGCACGGTCAGTCCATTCATGAGGCAGACGCGGAGTGGCTTCAAGGAGCTGATCGAGGATTCTAAACAGCCATTTAATCGGCTCTTGGCCATCGACACTCAGTTTAGCAGTATACAGCTGCTGGCTGAGTCTCCGAGGCGCAGGAATTCTACTCCGCGGGACTTGCAAGTGCCGAATGCCTCACGTCAGCCGGCATCCGAAAAACTTACTCCGGCCACTTCTTCAGTGCAGCAGTTGATGGTGTTGCAGATTCGGGTGCCGAATGGTCCCAGACCTGTGGTGCCAAAACCACTGGTGGGAGTCCCACCAAAGCGGAAAGTTTTTATAGTTCTAGTTCTGATAATTCTCGTTGATTACGTCACGACATGACTTTATCGACGGCTTATTGGACATAGCCCTGTCTCAAGTGAACCATGTGAAAAATTCTTTGGGTCGATTGCTTGATCTGTGCTTTTTCTCGGATCCGACCATAGTGTTGCTAACCCCATCCCCTTCCGCTCACTATACCTGAAGACTCCTACGATCCTACATTCGAAGTGTCGGTCAATATTTGGATTACTGTATTGGATCGAACGGGAGGCTATCTGAACGTGTTCGCTGCTTTCGTAAAGCCGAGCTTACGAAGCTTTATAACCTCATTAGGAATTTTGATTGGTCCGCTCTTTACTTATGCACTGACGTTATGAAAGACACACACATATTTTACAATGAACTTGACACACTTTTTGAGTCTTGTGTCCCACTTTCTTGTCCGGTTAGATCTGGGAAGACTCCTTGGTTTGCCCAAGAGTTATCCAGTCTAAAAAACTTAAAATCAAAACTTTATACAAAATTTCAATACGTCTGTTCTTCTTCTTCTCTCTCCCGCTTTGTAATAACTCGGTCAAATTTCTCCAATCTTAACGCTCAATGCTATACAAATTACCTATCTCGGTGCAGGATACGCTTTTCACAGGACCCTAAACAGTTTTACAGCTTCGTAAATAATAAGCGTAGAACGTCCGTACATCCTCGCTATCATTTCTTAATATGACGGCAAACAATGATCAGGCAATTGCCGATCGTTTTTACCAATTTTTCAAAAACAACCTATTCTCATGAAATCTACTCTGGTCAGCCGTATCTATACAGTTTTCCAAGGTCGAACGGCATTTTCAGCCCCTTTTTAAATGAAAGCTCACTTCTTCATGATATTCGACTAGTTAAGCCAGTGTTTTCACCAAGTCCTGACGGAGTTCCCGGCTGTGTACTCAGGTACTGTGCCGACGCTCTGTGTGGACCCCTGCTTAAACTATTCACCCTATTCATTAATCCTGCATGCTTCCCCTCGATCTGGAAGGAATATTTTATATTTCCTCTCCATAAGAAAGGTAGCAAGTCTGATGCTTATAATTATAGAGGTATGTATATCTAAGTTATCCGCTATTCCTAAAATGTTTAAACAAATTTGAGCTCCGCACCTGAAACATCTCTGCAAATCACTTATATCTCCATCTCAGCACGGATTTATAAGGCAAAGATCAACAACCACACTTCACCACAGTTCACATCTTTTATCATAAAAGGCTTCCAAGGTAATTTGCAGACGGATGTGATTTACACCGATTTCAGTAAAGCATTCGAATCTGCAACTCCCTCCTAGCACAAAAACTTGACCTTTTAGGGGTTTCGCTAATATGCTAATAATTATAGAGGTACATCTAAGTTATCCGCTATTCCTAAAATATTTGAACAAATTTTAGCTCCGCACCTGAAACATCTCTGCAAATCACTTATATCTCAGCACGGATTTATAAGGCGAAGATCAACAACCACACCTACCCACAGTTAAATTCTTTTATCATAAAAGGCTTCCAAGGTAATTTGTTATTTACACCGATTTCAGTAAAGCATTCGACTCTGCAACTCCCTCCTAGCACAAAAACTTGACCTTTTAGGGGTTTCGCTAATATGCTAATAATTATAGAGGTACATCTAAGTTATCCGCTATTCCTAAAATATTTGAACAAATTTTAGCTCCGCACCTGAAACATCTCTGCAAATCACTTATATCTCAGCACGGATTTATAAGGCGAATATCAACAACCACACTTACCCACAGTTCAATTATTTTATCATAAAAGGCTTCCAAGGTAATTTGTTATTTACACCGATTTCAGTAAAGTATTCGACTCTGCAACTCCCTCCAAGCACAAAAACTTGACCTTTTAGGGTTTTCGCTAATATGCTAATAATTATAGAGGTACATCTAAGTTAACCGCTATTCATAAAATATTTGAACAAATTTTAGCTCCGCACCTGAAACATCTCTGCAAATCACTTATATCTCAGCACGGATTTATAAGGCGAAGATCAACAACCACACTTCACCACAGACCCCTGCTTAAACTATTCACCCTATTCATTAATCCTGCATGCTTCCCCTCGATCTGGAAGGAATCTTTTATATTTCCTCTCCATAAAAAAGGTAGCAAGTCTGATGCTTATAATTATAGAGGTATATCTAAGTTATCCGCTATTCCTAAAATGTTTGAACAAATTTTAGCTCCGCACCTGAAACATCTCTGCAAATCACTTATATCTCAGCACGGATTTATAAGGCGAAGATCAACAACCACACTTCACCACAGACCCCTGCTTAAACTATTCACCCTATTCATTAATCCTGCATGCTTCCCCTCGATCTGGAAGGAATCTTTTATATTTCCTCTCCATAAAAAAGGTAGCAAGTCTGATGCTTAAAATTATAGAGGTATATCTAAGTTATCCGCTATTCCTAAAATGTTTGAACAAATTTTAGCTCCGCACCTGAAACATCTCTGCAAATCACTTATATCTCCATCTCAGCACGGATTTATAAGACAAAGATCAACAACCACACTTCACCACAGTTCACATCTTTTATCATAAAAGGCTTCCAAGGTAATTTGCAGACGGATGTTATGTACACCGATTTCAGGAAAGCATTCGACTCTGCAACTCCCTCCTAGCACAAAAACTTGACCATTTAGGGTTTCCGCCCAATCTTTTAAGATGAATTTCTAGTTAGAAAAAAATATAGGCCTAGTTGTGGACCACCCTGAAAAATCCGCCTTAAATTAAAAAATATAAAAGAAAATCACCAAAAACAACGTTAAATTGAAAGTTTTTTTATTTTAAGAGCCTACTGTCATAAAGGAAAAGAAGGATGATGATAATTTTTAACAATAATCATTAGTCTGAGTCGCAGTCGCAGTGCATGCACGTGAAGTAGCTGCCTATTACGCATATTAGCGCACTTTAAATGCACCGGACGACTACATTCGTTGCATTTAATGGAGTTTGCTGCGGTTAATGTCCTTGGCAGTAGGTACAGACAGATGATGCAAAAATCCTCATCTTCTTCCGAAAGAGCCTTGCTTAGCTTAGCTTCTGTTTTGGCTAATGATACCTTCCGTCCACGCTTTTTTGGGGGGAGAAACATATGTCTGGTTATTTTTTAGCTTCGCATCTTTCTCAGCTGCTTTGTTCTGCAAAGAAACAACGCAGTGTGGTGAGAAAAGCACGGAGCTTTTCATAGGCATTCTTCAACGATTAGAAGGCTTCTGTGGAGTAGCCGTTTGCAGAGCACCAATATCTTCTAAAAGTGACAGGCAGCTCGTTAAAGATGCTCCTTATGATAACGGCAGAGAGAGAAATAGCTAAAAGCTCATAACCCAGCGAAAATGTCTAAAGGTGATTCTAGACGATGCAGCGGCTGCACGGCAGCATGTGTACGTGTGACGAATACGATCACATTTCACGCTTACTACCATGCATGCACATGCTGCAGAGAATATCAAACCGATTTAGATATTTGTGCTGAGTCATGAGCTTTCAGATATTTCTCTCTCTCTCTCTGCCCTCTGTATGAGCAAAGCTGCTTGCGAAATGCTGCAGCGTGTAAACAAAGCCTGCAGCCTCACAGACATAAAAGCTTCTCGTGCAGCCGTTGCATCATCTCGACGCATCTAAATCTTGCACACTCAGCTGCTAACAATATCAATCCACCACCAAGCAATCGATTATCTCCACGAATATCTTTCAACGTACGATTAAGTGCTTCCAGTGACTTCTGGTTGGCCATAGTACACTCATCTTATACAATAAGAGAGCATTGCTGCAGCGCTCTCGCCATTCCAGATCTTTTTGAAATGTTGCATGTAGGATTATCGTCAGCCTGCATGTTCAAGGGCAACTTAAGGGCAGAGTGCGCCGTGCGACCACCATCCAATAATGTGGCAGCGATGCCAGACGAAGCCAAAGCCAATGTGATTCTACCTTGTGCTCGAATGGTAGCCAAAATGATCGAAATGACAAACGTTTATCCGGTACCAAAAAAAAACAGTCCACCATGTTGTTCATCGATAGCTCGCAATATTTGTTCGTAAACCGTTCTTCGATTGATATTTAAGTGTGGCTCATTGTTTTGCACAAACGCATTAAGCTCGGCACGATCATACTGTTGTTAACGCTCCAGTTCTTTGCTTAAAAGGTCGCGCATTTCACGATTAGGCGGTGCTAATGCTTTGCTTGCCATCATCAAGCAAAGGTCTTCAATAGCGATCAATGCTTCGGTGATACCCGTTTGATGGCGCAATCGATGTAAAAAATCCTCTGACAAATGATTTTGATGTTTATGCCACTTGGCTTTGCTGGACTGCACGTGGCTATAATAATTGCGAAAAGTTTCCGAATTTTATGTGGACTTGATGACAATGCTGCATCTTCAAGTGTAAGGTCCCAATGCATGTCATTCTCATGCATGCTTCGCGATAGGTCCCACACAATTCTCATCAACAGTTCGCAAATATTCAAATGATGTTGGTCCACGAACATTTATTAGCAACAATCGCAAATAATAAAACCCTTGATTGTTGGGATGAACTGTATAAATTCGTCCTATCGCATCTGAGTGAAACAATACTTGCTGACCATGAACGGCTCGTCCGCGTATTCGCCTTTGAAAAACTTTAGATGAATTATTCCACATATAATATTCGGGTACTTCAGCATATAGCAATGATTTCGCAAAATCATCTGCTTGACACAGTTAGAGTTGTTGTTGCTGGTGGTTGCGCAGCTCTTCGCATTGCGTTTCCGGGTGTGAAAAAAACGCGTTGACCGTTTTCGGTAACATTACAAACTGCTCCAAAAACTGCCATAGCACTTCCCTTGTTGATATATTTGCAAATATATTTATCTGGAATTCCGGACGAAATCACATCGTAAATTTGATTCTGCTTTTTTTTTCAATCAGCCAAATCAAAATATGCGCATGAGACCAACCTCTTTTCTGCCATTCAATTAAATATGTCCAACATTGATCGGCTCTTGGCCATGGACACTCAGGTGCAGTATACAGCAGTTGGCTGAGTCTCCGAAACGCAGGAAGTCTACTCCGCGGGAATTGCAAGTGCCGACTGCCTCACGTCAGCCGGCATACGAAAAACTTACTCCGACCACTTCTTTAGTGCAGCAGTTCATATCGGTTTTTACTCCAAGCACAGCGATCGCTGCTGGTGTTGCAGATTCGGGAGCCGAATGGTCCCAGACCTGTGGTGCCAAAACCACCGGTGGGAGTCCCACCAAAGCGGAAAGTTTTAATAGTTCTAGTTCTGATAATTCTCGTTGATTTAAATTTGGGTCACGACATGACTTTATCGACGACTTGTTGGACCTAGCCCTGTCTCAAGGGAACCATGTGCAAAATTCCTTGGGTCGATTGATTGATCTGTGCTTTGTCTCGGATCCGACCATAGTGTTGCTAACCCCATTCCCTTCCGATCACTATACCTGAAGACTCCTAAATCCTAAATTGCATCCTAATACCATCCTAAATTCGAAGTGTCGGTCAATATTGGGATTACTGTATTGGATCGAACGGGAGGCTATCTGAACGTGTTCGCTGCGTTCGTAAAGCCGAGCTTACGAAGCTTTATAACCTCATTAGGAATTTTGATTGGTCCGCTCTTTACTTATGCACTGACGTTATGAAAGACACAAACATATTTTACAATGAACTTGACACACTTTTTGAGTCTTGTGTCCCACTTTCTTATCCGGTTAGATCTGGGAAGACTCCTTGGTTTGCCCAAGAGTTATCCAGTCTAAAAAACTTAAAATCAAAACTTTATACAAAATTTCAATACGTCGGTTCTTCTTCTTCTCTCTCCCGCTTTGTAATAACTCGGTCAAATTTCTTCAATCTTAACGCTCAATGCTATACAAATTACCTATCTCGGTGCAGGATACGCTTTTCACAGGACCCTAAACAGTTTTACAGCTTCGTAAATAATAAGCGTAGAACGTCCGTACATCCTCGCTATCATTTGTTAATATGACGGCAAACAATGATCAGGCAATTGCCGATCATTTTTACCAATTTTACCTCGACCTGGAAGGAATCTTTTATATTTTTTCTCCATAAGAAAGGTAGCAAGTCTGATGCTTATAATTATAGAGGTCTATCTAAGTTATCCGCTATTCCTAAAATGTTTGAACAAATTTTAGCTCCTCACCTGAAACATCTCTGCAAATCACTTATATCTCAGCACGGATTTATAAGGCGAAGATCAACAACCACACTTCACCATAGACCCCTGCTTAAACTATTCACCCTATTCATTAATCCTGCATGCTTCCCCTCGATCTGGAAGGAATCTTTTATATTTCCTCTCCATAAAAAAGGTAGCAAGTCTGATGCTTAAAATTATAGAGGTATATCTAAGTTATCCGCTATTCCTAAAATGTTTGAACAAATTTTAGCTCCGCACCTGAAACATCTCTGCAAATCACTATCAGCAGGCTCCGGTTTTCACTTTCACCAAAAAAATGTGATTTAATTTTCAAAACGAAAAGTTAGGCGCTCCCGCACACGTGAAATGCATGCTTTTACGTTTTGAAAACGGCAACAAATTCCTCGCCGAAATGAAAAGTAAACGTCTTTTTATACAACTAAACAAATCTTAATTGCAAAAGAAAAAAATTAGATGACTTATTGATGCATTGACATGAATTTGACTGTATTAACTGGGAAATTGAGCTTGTGCCCTTTTTATACTCGTACTCAAACAGAGTTGAGGGTATATTGTATTTGTGGTAAAAGTGGATGTGTGTAACGCAAGAAGGACAATTTTCCGACCGCATAAAGTACATATATTCTTGATCAGCATCAATAGCCGAATCGAAAGAGCCATGTCTGTATGTCCGTCTGTCCAGCTGTCCGTCTGTCAGTCTTATTTGACGCCTGGTTCTCAGAGACTATAAAAGCTAGAGCAACCAAATTTTGTTTCCTGACTCATATGATATCACACTGAATCAAGTTTCTATCCGAATTGTGCCACGCCCCCCACCGCCTTCACAAAAGACGAAAATCTGTGGCATCCACAATTTTAAATATACGATAAAAACGCAGTATCGTAAAGAATGACCATATCTACCAGATTGCCAAATCTAGTACAGATCGGATCATTATTATAGCCAGAATGAAGAAATTAATTTTCAGTTGCTTCCACCACCTCCTCTTGCGTTTCTGACGATATTCATTCTCTTTCTCGCTCGCACACACTCTGCCCTGTGCAATGCGCGAGCAACCTCTAGCGGAGGAGATGTAGAATCTAAATGGTAGATGTAGAATATTTGTTCTATATGTATTATCTACATTTTAGATGTAGATGTAGTTAACAGATGTAGCAAAAAAAATGTAAATTTTAAAATTTCTATTTAAAGTTCAATCATAATAATCAAATCAATAATCAAGTTTATATACTGACTGAGTACGGGTATAAAAGTAGAGTCGCGACTAAAAGCAACTCACGTTCCTTCTCGTTATAAATAATTTTTGTTTAAACCAACCTCAAAATTGAATCTGCAAAATTGGTCAGGGCAAAAAGAAAAAAGTGAATTGCTCCTGTTTAGGGCAGAAGCGAAGTTAACAGCGCGCTGTTACCTCGCACGCTCTCCCATGCCCTTCGCTCTCTCGCGCCGTGGATGCGATCCACTCGGCGCTCACTCACGGGCGCTAACCGTAGGCCGAGCTTGGGAGATCAGTCTCTCGACACCTACGAACCGACTTCATACACATATATCAACCCCGCGATCCCATTACAACACGACAAATATACACATACTGAATTGACGCCCACGACTATTTATTTACTGGGAAATTCGGGACCATCCAAAATCCACCCCACTACAAACATTGGTCCTTCGAGCCGGATCTTCGCCTTCCCTATAAGGAGGAGTCCAATCAGCAAGCATCGGTGGATTACATACGTTCCGAAGATAAGTACAAGTACGCCTCCTTTTGCCACAATTCGCCTCCAGTCGCGGTTTGTGTACCGAAAATTCCTCTGTCCGAGTTCCGTGATATATGTATATATATCCTTATATACATATATATATATAAAGTGCTATCCAGTGTCTGTGTTCCCTTATATTTCGACGCCGCCATATTATCGGCGACTCCGGCCGATCTCCGTTCCTCCGATTGCATATTCCTCTGCACATTCCGAGTGC
>JAWNNB010000240.1:0-168745 GCA_035043285.1 Drosophila subsilvestris
AAATAGGATCTCACAGGGCATGTCCTATGTTTGTCCAGGCAGCTAAAACGCAACTTAATTTCAGCTCAATGCAGATATGCAGTGCATATGCAACCCGACTCTTGGATACAGAACGCAACCTCCAATTACGGAGCAGCGATCTGGAGCTGTGGAATACCGCTAAGCAAGCTTAAGCGCCTGTCATACACCAGTGGGGTACAAACGCACTCGGAAGCGTTTTACTTGATGTGCCCATAGGCGCCAATTTCCAAGGAGATGCAAATAAGTGGCAAAACTTGCTAGGTGCTCGCAGTAAGACGCCGCAATCAGAAATGGATGAAAAAGGCAAAGCGAAGACCCCTTGACCCTCAAGCAGCTCAATAGGCCGTAGAAATACACGCCATCTACCACCAAGAGCGGACAAAGCTGACCAAAGAGATCAAACGCAGTAAATCGAGCTGCTGGAGAGACCTCTGCAATGAGTATGACTTGCAGCCTTTCGGCCTAGCATTTAAAATGGTGATGAGTAGACTAGAACGCAAGCAAATGCCTACCTGTCCGGAGCTGCTGACGAAAATCGTAGACGCGTTATTCCACACGCAATTGGATCTAGCCTACAGGCCCAGACAGCGGGGACCTCCACACCACGAAAAATCGACGCGAATGAGCTCTTAAAGGCACCCAAGAGCATGAAGACAGGCAAATCGCCAGGACCCGACAGGATACCCGCCAAAGCAGTCCGGACGAAAGCCACAGCATAATCGAAGGCGCTAGCCAGGACATGCAACCGCTGCTTACAGGAGCAAGTCTTCTCTTCGGGCTGGGAGCTGCAGAGGCTCGTGCTGCTTTCAAAAACGGGAAAGGACCCCGAAGACCCGGCAGGATATAGGCAGCTGTGCATAGTCGACGTAACGGGGCAACTATTCGTGTGAATCATAGTGTAATAAGATTAATATTGGAGAAAGACACCCGTCTCTTTTTGTATCAGTTTATTGAATGAATCTTACAATAATTCTAGTCTCTTTAACCTAAGGCCGAGCAGCTGCGCTGCCAGGGATGACGGCAGCGGAGTGGCTGCATATATATATTCGTTTTATATATGCCCAGCGCTGTTGACAGCGGGGGGCGCGAGGGGATCGTATAAACATTTTGAACGGCTCATGTTGGATGCAGACGGCTATGCTATACATGGCGACGCTGCACTCTTGTCCGCGAGGCATTTTTGTGCGATCGTATTACCGTCGCACTTAAGATATGCCTGGGACTTTTGATTACACTACTCGACAAAATTTAACTTTTTATTTAGTCTGTGGCCCAAAATGACTTTACTGAAAGATTTCGAGATTTAAAATTTTTTGAACACCATTTTTTTTATACGCGTACTCAAAATAGCCGAGTCAATAGAGCCATGTCTGTCTGTTGGTCCGTCAGTCCGTCTGGCCGTCTGTCCGTCTGTCTGTCTGTCTGTCTTGATGAGCGCCTAGTTCTCAGAGACTATAAGAGCTATTGCAACCAAATTTTGTTTCGGGACTCATAGGAGACTCATTTTGCCACGCCCCCCTCCGCCGTCACAAAAGACGAAAATCTGTGGCATCCACAATTTAAAACATACGATAAAACTAAAAACGCAGTATCGTAAAGAATGACCATATCTACCAGATCTGGTACAGATCGGATCATTATTATGGCCAGAATGAAGAAATTCCTCCACCTCCTCTGGCGTTGCTGACGATATTCATTCTCTTTCTCGCTCGCACACACTCTGCCCTGTGCAATGCGCGAGCACCTCCTAGCGGAGGTAATGTAGAATCTAAATGGTATATGTAGAATATCTGTTCTACATGTATAATCTACATTTTAGATGTAGAGTAGCTAACAAATGTAGCAAAATAATGTAAAATGTAAAATTTTAAAATTTCTATTTAAATTTCAATCATAAGCTCTCAAATTTATATACTGACTGAGTACGGATATAAAAGTAGAGTCGCGACTAGAAGCGACTCACGTTCCTTATCGTTTAGTTTTTTTAAAGTATTTTTTAAAATGTGGTATTTTTTTTCAGAGGTAGTGCTTCTATTTATCACATAACTTAAGTATCTTATTTCTGGTTGCATTGCAGTTCTGAAAAGCTGACAGATGCAGCTATAAATTAGACCGAGATACATTGTAGCTACAGCTTATGGTCTGGAAAATATTAAGATTTTAAGTTATAATTTGATCATTTTTTGCGGTATTTTTTCACGAAATTTTGAATTTAAAACCCAGGAAAAGTCGAAAAAAAAATATTTCTTGGCTAACATTGCGTTTGCTTTGTTCCCAATTGGCAGTTGGGCCCAAAACTTTCAAAAAGGTATTTTTTTATCATTTTTTGGGTTTGGTTAACGAACTGTAGCTCCACCGTTTCTCCATAGATTTGAATGAACAATACCTTAAACGACGCTTCATTAAAGCACCTATACACACAAAAAGGCTGGTATATAATTTTTTTCGACTTTTCCTGAGTTTTTAAAGTCAAAATTTAGTGAAAAAATATCGCAAAAAAATTATCAAATTTGAACTTAAAAGCTTAATATCTTCCAGACGTTACGCTGCAATTACAATGTGCCTGGTCTGATTTATAACTGCATTTATCTTTTCAACTTTTCAAAACTGCAAAGTTTCAGGCACCCATATATAAGATAAATATATATATATATAATATATATATATATGAAAAAAACAGACTTTTAAAAAATACTAAAAAAAACTAAACCGTAAAAAATAACCATGATTCTTTAAAAAATTAAAAATCCCGAAATCTATTAGATAAAGTCATTTCCGGCCGCATCGGAAATGTCGTGTTGAGTAGTGTTACATAAACACTGCTACTACAAAGTGTTACAGTGTGTGTTCCCTTTAGTAATCTTGGTACAGTGAGTATTATTAATATGAGCCTCTCAGCCATAAAGAATATGCCTTGGCGGCCTTTCTGGATATAGAGGGGCCTTCAACAACGTCAGGATCGAACCAATAACGGCCGCCTTGGCCAAGATTGGCACACACCCGACGGTAACCAGATGGCTAGAAAGCGTTCTCAGAAGCAGAACAATAACCGCCAATCTATGCTCCTTCTCTTCAAGAAAGTCGGTTACACGAGGGACGAGTTATATCCTCTCTCCTGTGGAACTTGGCTCTCAACGACCTTCTCCTTCAGCTGGTGAGGAGCGGATATAAGGTCACAGCCTATGCAGATGATCTAGTAATACTGGTAACGGGTAAATTCCTGCCCACATTCAGTGACCTTCTGGAATCTGCACTGGGCACGACCATCAGCTGGGCAGCTGGTGGGGCAGCTCTCCTGGAAGAGAAACACGGAGGAAAGGAAGAAAAAGGCAATGGCAGCTATCTACACCTGTAGGAAGACGTTTGGATGGCACATGTGGCCTACATCCGCACATCATCCATTGGATGTACACAGCGGTAATAAGACCCATCCTGACGTACGGATGAATGGTTTGGTGGGAAGCGGTTAGCACCAAACCCCACCTGGAGAACCTACGTAGAGTCCAACGGACAGCATGCCTTGGGGTCACCGGATCTCTCAAATCCACCCCGCAGGCGGCTCTGGACACCATGTTAGACCTGGAACCAATAGATCTCCATCTAAATGCAGGGCTGAGACAAGTGCCGCTAGGTTACTAGCCGCCCATCTCTTCAAGCCATCGCCTTATGGTCACGCCACTATAATTCGAAAGCAAGAATTTGGAACGGCCAGAGGGAGCGACGACTGTGTTTCAGAGTTCTCATGGAAAAGAAACTTTAAAGGACACATACCCGACGGGTCAAAGACGGCCGAAGGTACCGGAGCTGGAATCTTCTCTGAGCAGCTAGCAACCAACATATTCCTAAGACTACCAGACTGGTGCAGTGTATTCCAGGCGGAGATATATGCAGTATGGCAAGCGGCAAAGTTGGTATACACCCTGGAGATACCTCCGATGAACATAGCAATCGGCGTCGACAGTCAGGCTGCCATCAAAACCCTGGTATCCTGAAAGACCACAAGCAGACTCGTACGTGACACGGTGGACGCACTGAATCAGATCAGCGCGCACTCAATCACACTCTCGTGGGTTCCGGGTCATACCGACATAGCGGGCAACGAGAGTGCGGACGAGTGCGACCGAACTGGTTCGGCTAAGCCAATATCGGACGCAGTCAGCGACCTACGGAGGCCACTGCGGGACATCATCTCGCAGATGTTGGGCCGAGCAAGAATGAGATCGGACATGAGGTGGAACACCACACCCAACTGTGGGATCTCTCGCTCGCTTTGGCCCCACTATAACCCTAAACGCACCAAGAAGCTCCTAAGCTTCCGGAAGAGTCGCATCCAGCACCTTCTATGCAACTGTTCCTGCACTCATGGGGAGGCGTCGCCGAATACTCGGCTGCGTCTTCTATGTAGACCTGGACAGCCTGGCAAACATGCCTCTAGAGAAACTGGTGCTCTTTGTTGAGGCCTCGGGATGGTTCGCGAACCTCCCTAGGCACCGGATAATATCTCGTGACGAGTGTGGGCCTCACAATGGGCAGACTTGCCTCCGAGTTCTCGACATCGGTCTAGCAGCCCTAAACCTAACCTAACCTAACGTGTGAGTCGCTTCTGGACGCGACTCTAATTTTATACCCGTACTCAGTCAGTATATAAATTTGTGAGAATTTTAAAATATTTTACATTTTTTGCTACATCTGTTATCTTTATCTATATCTAAAATGTCGATTATACATCTAAAATGTATATTCTACATTGTGTATGTAGTTCAGATTCAACATCTTCTCCGCAAGGGTCGCGCACTGCACAGGGCAGAGTGCGTGCGAGCGAGAAAGAGAATGAATATCGTCATCAGCGCCGTAGGAGGTGGGGAAGCAACTGAAAATTAATTTCTTTACTTTGGCTATAATAATCATCCGATCTGACTCAGATCCGGAAAACTAGTCATTATCTACGATACTGCGTTTTTAGTTTTATCGTATCCTTAAAATTGTGGCTGCCACAGATTTTCGAACTTTGTGGTGGCGGAAGGGGGCGGGGCGAAATTTTGAAATACACTTGTAGCAGTGCACTGCAGTGGGCGCTCATCAAGACAGACAGACAGACGGACGGACAGAATGACATAACTATATAGACTCGGCTATTGACGCTGATCAAGAATATATATACTTTATGGGGTCGGAAAATTTTCCTTCTCTGGCTAGAGTTTTACACTTTATTCCTGCAACTCAAGTAAGTGTAGAAAGGTCGCTTTCTGCACTGAAATTAGTGCTAACGGACTTGAGATGCAACCTGAAGCCGGAGTCGTTGCAAATACTTATATTTGTAAAATTAAACAACTAAATAATTCAAAATTAAATGGCTGTAAAAAAGGATCGTTTCTGCACGAATATAATTTTTTTATTTAAAACCCGTTTTTGTTTGTCTTAATTAGTATGAACTAGCAGACCCGCGCGCTTCGATGCTAACTAATTGAATGTAATTCATCGAAATTAAACAATGATAATTTTGATGTCATAAACTATTTTATTTATTGCCATGCTTTGTGATAAACAACATTCTTTGTTTTGCCGTCGGTAAAATGAATGATTGAGGTTAATGGATTGCCTACTCGTGAGCACGCTACATACAGTTGACCATGTGAAAATAACCGATGCTCAAAATTTAAACCACATATTTTCAACGACTGTCCTTGTGATTTATTTATAGTCATAGCAAAAGCAAGACGAATGGAAAATTTTAGTCGTTTGAAATAAATGGAAAGTCGGAATCATCGGAATTCTCGAAATTCAAACGTACTCAGCACAAAATTTTCCACTCAAAATAGTTGCTTCAAGTAAATTATACATAACTTTTTTCAGATCAAGTCTTGTACCATTGCAAAGTCCAAGAGTCCAACATTGGAAGTCCAACAGTTGTCTGGAAAACACATCTGCTGAATCATCGTTTTGCAATTGAACACGTACATTAGTCAATCTAAGTTTTTTCACAGAGCGCCACAAATTAGATGTTTTTAAACATGCATTCATATCATCATCAGCCGTCATCACGAAAGGATCTTCAATAGCGATTCCGGCGTATAGTCCATGTTTATATCAGCCGTTTGACGGCGCAATCGATGTAAAAAATCCTCAGACAAATGATTTTGATGTTTTTGCCACAATTCAGCTGGCTTTGCTGGACTGCACGTGGCTATAATAATTGCGAAAAGTCTCCGAATTTGTTGTGGACTTGAGGACCATGCTGCATCTTCAAGTGTAAGATCCCAATGCATGTCATTCTCAAGCATATTCAATCGTTCCACACAATTCTTAATCAACAGTTCGCAAATATTAAAATGTTGGTCCACGAACATTTATTAGCAACAACCGCTAAAATTAACACTCTTGATTGTTGGGATGAACTGTATAAATTCGTCCTATCGCATCTGAGTGAAATAATACTTGCTGACCATGAAAACTTTTGACAAATTTTTCCACATATAATATTCGGGTACTTCGGCGTATAAAATGTTTTCGCAAAATTATCTGCTTGACACAACGAAAAAAATGCAGTTAGAGTTGTTGCTGGGGGCTCTTCGCATTGCACTTCCGGGTGTGAAAAAAACGCGTTGACCTTCTTCAAGATGACCAGCTAAATGAACTACAGTTGGATGCCACTCTGCTTCATGTGAACTGATGTATCTGCCCATTTGAAATTAAGTGATTTCATCGGAAACATTAGCACGTGCTCCAAAAAGTACCATATCACTTCCCTTGTTGATGTATTTGCAAATATATTGATTGAACTGAATTGCAGACCTCTACGTTTATGTGCGCTTTATAAAATCTTAGATAATAACGGTGAATATGGCACAACTCAAGGATTATCAATCTCCAAATCTTGATTTTAAACTCTCAAAGTTACTGAATGGCCATTATCTTCAGTTGATCGACGCCGATATTCGGGATATCCATCGTTGCCCGTCACTATATCGGAGACCAAATTTTTTGGAAAGCGTTTGGAGCATTTCCCTTCAACCATACAGCGTGAATTAAAATTCAACGCCTCACATGGACCGTGAATCATATTTTTGGTGACCACTTCAAACAATTCAGGATCCAATGTCCGATCTGGAATTTTGGCCGAAATCACATCGTCAATTTGATTCGGTCTTATTTTTTCAATCAGCCAAATCAAAATATGCGCTTGAGGCAAACCTCATTTCTTCCATTCAGTTGAATACATCCCACATTGAAAAGACCCAAATGCACCGCGTTTGACAATTAAATCCATGAGTGATTTCCATTTTTATCTAAAAACACGTGCTAAAATATCATGGCGACCTTTTGATGTTTGGCTAACAAACAATAATTCCGATATTTCTTCCCATTGCGGATTACATGTGAATGTGATGAAGAGGTCTGGTCGACCGTAACGGCGAACCTATGACATCGCGTCTTGCGCATACTCAAACATATGAAGTGGACTTCCAACATACGATGACGGTAATATTATCATAGTTCCAACGTTTTGTGCATTACCATCGTTGTTATTTGGCATCACCAAAATGAACATACTCTTCGGAACGTAATTTGGCTTGGTTGAATTGAAGAAAATTCAACCGTTCAGATTCAATTTTTGCATACATGTCAACAATATACTGTTGGAAAATATGTGGTTATCTTGATTATGCCACATCTGCAGCATGTATGCGTAATAATTCATAGCACTAACTTTCTTTGTTCCTTCTTGACCTACAATTGAATTAAATTTAATTAAATTTCAATTAAAATAAAAATCAATCATAAATTATTCATCAATTTATCGTTTACTGGATTTATCATTTTAATGTTGAAATTATAGCCATCTTGGCCACTCCAAAACAATATGGGATATTGTAGTGCATCATAACAGCGATGCGACTCGGATACACGTTCAAGTTGTTCATTTCTACGATGAAGCACAAGCGACATTTTGAATAACTGAACGTTGTGCTTATGGAACATATCTTGCAAATAGAAAATAACTTTTACCGCGGGTTGGTAGTAATGGCACACCGACGATCAGCTTCGTCTTCCGCGTTCCCGATAAAATATAATTGTAAAAATTGGTAGTCTTCGTCGTCGAAAGGTAACAAAGAGCCAGCTCGATGGTTTATTTCACCTTGAATCTTAATAAAATAAAAATGAGAACAAAAGTTCAATTTGTATAAACTACCTTGAACGTTGGCATGAAGTTGTCTCTTATGATATTTGTGGCGCCAAAAGATGTCATTTGAAAACTCGAATTATAGTTTCGTTTATTGTCCAAAATATGATTAGATTCAGGTGTCAATCCATTAAGTAATGTGCTTAATGGTTGTGGTGGGCTCCCTAATTAAACCACACAGGTTGGTTTAAAACGCACACATTTTCAAAAGCAACTTACACTTACTTATGCAAATTGCAATTTTTCAGAAAACAATTTTTCACACAAAAGTTATAAAAAACAAAGTCTATCATAAAATGTTCCGTTCTACAGAATGACACAAAATGAAATGTGTTCAGGGCAGCAGCGCTGTTAACAGGGCAGAGTTAACAGTCGGTTGACCGGCGTGCTATCAGCGGACTGTTAGCACGCTCGGACTCTTGTGCCCTTCGCTCTCGCGCTGGTCAATCACGATCGAGCAGTCTCTCGACACCTACGATCGAATTCATACGTGTATCACCCCCGCGATACCATTACAACACTACAGATATACGAAGATTAAACTGACGCCCCCGACAACGTTTTTACTGGGAATTTGGGAATTTTCAACATCCACCCCACTACAAACATTGGTCCTTCGAGCCGGATATTCGCCTTCCCCATAAGGAGGATTCTACTCAGCAAGCATCGGTGGATTACGCACGTTCCGAAGATAAGTACAAAGTACGACTTCTTGTGCCACGAATCGCCTTCATTCGCGGTTTGTGTTCCGAATTTCCTCTGTCCGAGTTCCGTGATATATATATATATATATCCTTATACAGTAGGCACATATATTATTCGGACACTCTTGTCACTCTAGTTTAAGCACCTAAACTTGCCGTACGGTTAAGTTAAACAGAAAAAGTTAATTTTATATCAAAGATAAACATTCCTACTATCCGTTCACAAAAAAATATTACAATTTTCTACTATGGTTTTCTTATAAAAATTAACTAAAGCAAAAAAGTCACTTTTTACGCACATAAATTATTCGGACAGTCGTTATGTTTTTCAAGTAATATTTGAATATTACAGCTAAAAAATAAAATATAATTTTTTGCCACATTCATTCTTTATGATGTTTATAAGTCCTCGGCACACCTTTTCCCTAAAGGTTTTAGTGCCCTGTGCATTAATATTGACCCACTAAACAAGCAGAGCCATTTTCAAACATTCTTTCGATCAAACTTTGGGTTTCCGTATCCTTTATTCCAAATTTCTGCAAACATGCTTCATGGAACTTACGTCAGGTAATTGGAGCTGAGTTTTCAGCTGGTTGCAGTGGAAAATGAGCAAGATTTGATCAAATAAAGATGCATTTTTTCGGTATTTTTGTGGCTGGTACAAGACTGTCTTCGGATTATGCCCAAAATTTAATGGCACATGGATGCAATTTGTCACTCAAACTATTATAGTTCATATCCTTACTAATTTTACTAGTAAAGAAGACCATTCGTACAGCTCCATCTGCACCTATACACCCACAAACTATTATGTTCCTTCAGCCTTGCACTACAGTTGGTATCCCATTTTTCTTTTTGATGGCTTAATTTTCTTTTCGAAAGTCCATCAATCCAAAATGTGTCATATTTGGATTCACCAGTTCAATCACATACTCCATAAATGAATTTGGCTTTGTGTTCCTACAAAAGTCTTGCGAAAAGTAAATTAAGCCATCGATGAGAAAAATGGGACACCAACTGTAGTGCATGGCTGAAGGAACATAATAGTTTGTGGGTGTATAGGTGCAGATGGAGCTGTACGAATGGTCTTCTTTACTAGTAAAATTAGTAAGGATATGAACTATAATAGTTTGAGTGACAAATTGCATCCATGTGCCATTAAATTTTGGGCATAATCCGAAGACAGTCTTGTACCAGCCAAAAAAATGCCGAAAAAATGCATTTTTATTTGATCAAATCTTGCTCATTTTCCACTGCAACCAGCTGAAAACTCAGCTCCAATTACCTGACGTAAGTTCCATGAAGCATGTTTGCAGAAATTTGGAAACAAGGATACGGAAACCCAAAGTTTGATCGAAAGAATGTTTGAAAATGGCTCTGCTTGTTTAGTGCGTCAATATTAATGCACAGGGCACTAATACCTTTAGGGAAAAGGTGTGCCGAGGACTTATAGACATCATAAAGAATGAATGTGGCAAAAAAAAATTATATTTTATTTTTTAGCTGTAATATTCAAATATTACTTGAAAAACATAACGACTGTCCGAATAATTTATGTGCGTAAAAAAGTGACTTTTTTGCTTTAGTTAATTTTTATAAGAAAACCATAGTAGAAAATTGTAATATTTTTTGTGAACGGATAGTAGGAATGTTTATCTTTGATATAAAATTAACCTTTTCTGTTTAACTTAACCGTACGGAAAGTTATAGGTGCTTAAACTAGAGTGACAAGAGTGTCCGAATAATATATGTGCCTACTGTACATATATCGACAGTGCTATCCAGTGTCTGTGTTCCCTGCTATTTCGACGCCGCCATATTCTCGGCGATTCCGGCCGGTCTCCGTTCCTCCGAGTGCACTTTCCTCTGCACATTCCGAGTGCAAAAACAACAACATACATACACATATGCACATTCCTCCGCACATTCCGAGTGCAAGAACAACATACATACACATACATACATACACATATGCACATTCCTCCGCACATTCCGAGTGCAAGAACAACATACAGACTAGAGCCCTGCATGAACGGGCAAATGAATCGATTCGCAGTGATTCGGGATTCACTTCGTCCGATCAAATTGAATCAGCGATTCGGCTTTCTCAGTGATTCGAATCATTTGCCCAAAATGAACCGAACGGATCACGATTCATAATTTTGTACTGTGAGATCCGAGCAGTTCAGTTTTTTCTCTCTTTTACTCTCCATTTGATTTTCAGGTAGAGAGAACGAGAAAGCAATACACAAATTTGTCGGTTTTTTTGCCTTGCTTTCGGGGTGGAAATCTGTAGTTGTGTGTGTGCCTTTCTGTGCCTGTGTGTGTACGTCAACAGTGCGTGCTACGCATACTTACGCATAAGATCTTGCCTTTGAGCAGGGCTCGCACACACACTCTGACATGTTTTTTTAGTGAGGCCTGCGGAAGAAACCGGTTTGTTGCTTTTACACTGCGCAAGAGCCGAAGTCGCATTGCCGAAGCCACACCACACGAAGGGTCGCTGCCTTTCGGTACGTGTGCCGGCAGCGACGTGGCAGCGCCTGTTCCTTTGAGTAAGAAAACAACAATTTCGGTTACAAATACAGTCAAAAAATTCACAAGTATTTGGTTCTGTGCGTCCGCTTTTTTTCGTAATACTGTACATGTGCACGCATACAAAGGAAGATTCTTCGTAGAATGTTTTTAATCAGTTTTTGAATCATGCGACGAATCTTGCTGATATTGATTCGCAGTACTCTGATCCGGTTTTTTAGTGATTCGGGTGATTCGAATCGGACTGAAGGGGTGATTCGTAATGATCGAACGCATTGAAGGGGCATGAGTATACTGTGATTTTTTGAATCATGTGGATTCGTGCAGGGCTCTAATACAGACACATACATACACATATGCACATTCCGAGTGCAAGTAAAAACAACATACATACACATGCATACACATATACACATTCCAGCAATAATAAATAAACCAATAAATTTAATAGTTATACATTTATTTCCATAGTTGGCTCCCAGCTATATATACATACATATGTACATACATTAAGCCCACACAACAAAATACCACACACCGGATTTAAATACTGCATTACACCATTCCGCGCAAGTGCCATATTTAAAATAAAATCCGCGATTAAGTGCAATTCATGCCCTCTAGCCACTTTTCCCTGCCGCTACACCACGTCCAACACTCTCCAATTGCCAAATAAATTACTCGCGACCAAGGCACGGCGCATCCTGGTAATTATTTGGCAATTTAAACCGCCAAATTGCAAATGTGTTTCGGGCTTTCGTGGTTGTTTTTGTTCCGTGCATTAGAGGTGGCCTCCATCCAAAAACTATCGGCAGCATTTCCTTGCGTCCATCCGAAGAGGACAAATAAATTAATTAATTAATTGATCAGGTAGATCAATAATTAAATCCATAAATCCAAGTCTGACAATTTCCAAAAATTATTCTACAAGCAATAAAATTAAGTTTGAGAAAAAATCATTGTTTATTTGTGTGGTGTCCGTGTGACTTCCGTCCGCCTTCCATCCGCCAATAACCCGGTTCTGCGCACGATTGCGTCAAAGAGGTAACTGGAGGAGCAGCTCACTAACAATATTTGCAAAATATTGTCACAACCAGTGTGACCGTTCCTATCCTCAGCTCGGCTCAATATAAGATCACTCAATGTTTGGGATCTCTCACCTTCAGGTGATCTCAAGCAATCCGAGTCGATCGAATTATTGCATTCCAGCTAGCTCGAAGCCTTTTTTCTGCCGGTCGTCCATAATTGGGTTATATTTCCGAACGAATCTTGGGTTCCTGACGGTTTTCCGAGACAATTCTACTCTGTCCCTCACAGACTTCCGAAACCGATTTTTTTGTCATTGCGTGGTTGAGTCCGTAATATGCCAACAGGCGCTCCGGACGGCAAGAAGCTTTTGCCTGTCACCTCTTCCAACCGTTTACGCACCTCTTCCGCCTTCGGAACTACTCCGTCACACAAAGTCAAGGCACCCCTCACTCCGAGAGCAGCCAGTAGTAGCCCGGCAAGGACCAAATCGGTTTTATTTCCGTCTCCCGTCAATCTTAAGGTTCCAACTGTGACCAAACCAGATCCGACAGGCTCCTTCATCCGTAGCCCCGTCAGCTCTCGCCATTTCACCACAATGGCTCAGTCCGCCACCTCTGTCGCTCGGACCAAATTGGTCGCCGCTATTGGCCGACTGTCACACCTGGCAGAGCGCATCACTGCCGCCCCATCCGCCCCTCTGTCCGAGGTCCGCCGAGGCCAAATCCTCAGCATGTGGACGGACGTCGAGGCCGAGTACTAGGCCTGCTCCGCGGTGATGCTGACGAGGAGCCAGAAATCCAAGCGGACATCCGCGAGAAGTACGGCGAGTGCTATGGGGTGTTTGAGCAGTATCTCGCTGATCTCAATGCTCAGCTGGCCCAAAGAGCAGTCCAACCGTCTGCACCGCAGACCTACCAAGGCGGCTGTCGACTGCCCCCCTGCGACATCGAGGTCTTCGCAGGAGATTACGTCCGCTGGCCTACTTTTCATCATCAATAATTCTAGGCTGTCTCCGGTAGAGAAGTTATACCATCTCACCGCGAAGACAAGTGGCGATCCGAAGGCCATAGTCGAGAAGTCCCCGCTCACAAACGATTGTTTTGAGTCGGCATGGTCGGCCCTCCGAAACCGTTACGAAAATAATCGGTGACCAACCAGATAAATATTTTGCTCTTTTTGCCTCGCGTCGTGTCTGAGACCAGTCGAGCTTTGAAAGAGCTTCAAAGCACGATGCAAGGGGTCCTCACTGCCCTAACTCACTCCAAGGTCTGCACCGACAACTATTTGTGCCTCCAAGTTGCCGAAGTTGACCCGGTTTTTGTGGGAAGCGTCCGTCCCAGACAAAAAGGAGGTGCCTCCATGGACGGAAATCGACGCCTTCCTCACTCAGCGCTTTTTGACGCTAGAGGCCATGGAAAGCGACCCGTCCACTTCCAAAGTCAGTCCGAGCCCATCATCGTCCAAAGGTAATCAGAATCCGCAACCCTCCAGAAGCCAGGCCAATCCGGTCCGTTTCCCAGGCAATCCTGTTCCAAGGACGTCCCACTCGTTCCGAAACGACGTCAATCCAAGCAAGAGCACGTGTGATCTCTGTTCCGAAGAGAATCATCCCATCCGACTTTGTCTTCACTTCCTGCACATGACCCTTGATGCTCGTTCCAGCTACATTAAGCAAAAGCAGATTTGTTTTAACTGCTTCGCAAAAGGCCATCAACTGCGAGACTGCCACGCTGCCGCGCTGGTCAGTCACGATCGAGCAGTCTCTCGACACCTACGATCGAATTCATACGCGTATCACCCCCGCGATTCCATTACAACACTACAAATATACGAAGATTAAACTGACGCCCCCGACAATGTTTTAACTGGGAATTTGAGAACTTTCAACATCCACCCCACTACAAACAAAATGAAATAGGCATCCAAGCAAAAATTTGTATACCAAATTTGAGATTTTTGTTTAATAGAAAAGTAAAAACTTTTTATAGAAACAACTATAGCTATCATTTAAAAAAACGCATGCCATGTTGTGCATGCGTTGCGAAATAACGAAATAAAATAGGCGCTCAAATTTTTGGACTAAATTTCAGATTTTCTTTGATTAATTTTTAATTCTTGAGGAATCTATTTATAGAAAAGTATGAATTTGCTTATGCAAACCATGCCACATACTCTGGCTATCATTTAAAAAAAGAAACAATCATTTTGGTTTACGCATTGCCAAGATACATTGCCAAGATACATGCCAAGATACATGACACACACATGTTTTTCTACAAATTTATTGTCTGGTTCTCACAGACTATAAAAGCTAGAGCAACCAAATTTTGTTTCCCCCCTCCGCCACCACAAAGAACGAAAATCTGTGGCAGCAACAATTTTGAAGATACGATACAACGCAGTATCGTAAAGAATGACAATATCTACCAGATTGCCAAATCTGGTACAGATCGGATTATTATTATAGCCTGAATTAAGAAATTAATTTTCAGTTGCTTCCCCACCTCCGCTGGCGATGCTGTCTCTTTCTCGATTGCACACACTCAGCCCTGTGCAGTGCGCGAGCGCCCTCTCGCGGAGGAGATGTAGAATCTAAATGGTAGATGTAGAATATTTGTTCAACGTTTGTACGTTTAAGATGTAGATGTAGTTAACAGATGTATCCGATGATCCTATTGGGCCTTGAGGTGGCTCAGAGGGGGCCTAGCTGAGGCCACCGGACGGGTCGCAGGTTGCGGATAGCGAACGGCCTACCCTGTGGGTAGGTCAACTGTGAATAAGCGGGCATCCCAAAGAGAAGCAACCAAGCTGTCTCCGAGGGAGAGTACTGAAATGAGCAGTCCCCGACAGCCAGCGGGTGTTCGCGAGGCAGCAACACTGACGATACGCTTGTGGTGCCGCCTCTCATTAAGTAGCTCACACACTCCCTCTCTACACATACCTACCCACATCCCAACCCCAACACTCACCTCACACCGGGTCGGACTAAGGTGTCATTCGACCCGTGCCGAGAGTCAGCCTGGCTGGGGGCCCGGTATAAAAACTAGCCCAGTCGCTAACGGAGAGCTCAGGGACTTGGCAGCCCCCTGTTCTAGTGATGCCTTACCCGGGTAACGTGGAGCTCTGCCGGGGTGGACCGTTCCCCTTCTCTGCAGCTAGTGGGAAACATATGGATAAATACGAAAAAATACAAAAAAAAACACAACAAAAACGAGAAAGGCACTCCCCAAATGCCGACTGGGATATAGCTATATATAGACCTACGCCGAAAAGAGGAGCACGCAAGCCAGTCCAACAGCAGACTGGCTGAAAAAGGTTGAGTGGGCCTCGACGGTGCTACCCAACTTCAGTGTTGAGCCACCTAAGGCTGCTCAACCAAAGAGGCAGCGCTCGCAGGAGACGCCTGGACCGGCTACAAAGCGGTCCAGAGTGCTGCCTAACACATCCTTCGCGCAGATTGCCAAGGAGAGGACGCTGATTGGCGTTCTCGACAACGGAAGCGCGAAGGGGAAGATCCCACGGAGCCAATGGAAGTGGGTGGAAGCGGCACTGGCTGACCGCTGTTTCGAGCTCCTCGACAAGGACCCCGGGCCACCTCCAGTCTGCAAAGACATGGGGTGGTTTCAGGGGAACATCAAGGTAATAGCCTGCGAGGATGAGCGCTCCGTGAAGATATCGTGTCGCAAATCGGCGAGGACTACGCGGGGGCGAAGCTCGTCGCTGTAGACTGGAGCGAGGTGCCCAGCAGGCCGAGGGCCCGTATATGGGTGCCGGCAACCTTTAAGGAGCCCGAATGGATCCTCACGATGCTACAAAGATTCAATCCGGCTCTTCCAACCAAGGACTGGAAGGTTGTGAAGGTGGAGGCATCGAAGGGCCCAACGAATCAGGCGGTGATTATCCTGAACAAGGAGTCACTGGCCCCGATTGAAGCCGCAAAAGGAGAACTAAACTTCGGGTTCACCTCGGTGACCATGAAGGTCTATAAATCGGATGCAGCGGCCGAGGCGCGTCCTGTTAACAACCCAGTTGAGCAGGACGTTGCCTCGGAGATCGAGGCACCCGAGGTAGACCTGGAGCTGGACCGGGAGAGTTACTCCTCGGACACTCGATTTTGAGACGTTGTGTCGGGACGAAATTCTCGACGACTCCGACGCCGACACTACAGTGGTGGAGAATGAATCTAATGAAGTCACTCAGACTTCTGCAGATAAATCTCCACCACTGTAAGGCAGCATCTGCTGCCCTTATGCTCCGCTTGAACGCAAGCGGAGCGGAGATAGTCCTAATCCAAGAGCCTTGGGTGGTGGGAGGCAAGGTCTGCGGATTAGCGACGAAGCTACAAGCTATTAGTAGCTCCAACTGAAGGTAAAACTCGTACCTGCATTCTGGTAAGAAAGCATCTAAATATCTTTCTGCTCCATAATTTTAGCAATGGCAACAACACGGCGGCTAGCCTAGAGCTACAGGGGACACACCTAAACCTGGTGTCGTCCTACATGGCTCACGAGGAAAGCGATCCTCCCAGTGACCTCGTTCGCAAGATAACCTGCAATAGCGAAAGGTCGGACACAGGCCTATAGGCTGCGATGCCAACGCTCACCACACTCAGTGGGGGAGCTCCGATATAAATGTAAGGGGTGAGTCTGCAATCGAGGTAACGACCCTACCTTTATTATTAAAAACCGACAAGAGGTTATTGACCTCACCTTACTGTCTCACAAACTGTCAGACGTAGTTAAAAGTTGGAGAGTCCTAGACGACCAGTCCTTCTCCGATCAAAGGTATATCGAAACAGTACTATCTCTCGAGAGCCCAAAACCTACTGACTATGTTAACCCCAGAAAAGCCAACTGGGATTTATATAGTGCAACCATAGAGAAATTACTCCCTCCCATTCCACATAAATCTCCGGACACTCCGGACGATTTAAATAGCCTGGTAGACAGCTTCACCGAAGCGTGTAAAAAGGCATTCACGGCTGCATGCCCCTCAATTAGACCTAAGGGGAAGTCAAGGGAAATAGATATTCTACGCAGAGACTGCAGGACTCTATTCAATAGAGCCAAAAGCGGCAGCGTGGAAGAACACTGGGCAAACAACAAAAGTAGTCTTGCCCTATACAAAAAAGAAACTAGGAAAGCGAAGAGGGCCACTTGGCAAAAATTCTGCTCCGACATTGAGGACACGTCGGAAGCCGCAAGGCTACGAAAGATTCTCTCAAAAACACCACCCTCGGTGGGATACCTCAAGCGAATGGACGGTACGTGGACCAACTCAAGTGAGGACTCCCTACATATCCTATTCGACACCCACTTTCCTGGGTGCACGACCATCGAGCCTGCAGATCTCCCAAGCAAGGGCTCAGTAGCCTCGATGGCACACATGCTCACAAGACGGAACATTAGCCGGGCTGTAAACAGCTTCAAATCCTTCAAATGACCTGGTCCCGATCAGGTCATTCCGGCTCAATTACAGAAAGCAGGGAATATGGCCATTAACTGGCTACAATGCATCTTCAGAAATATACTCGTAGTGGGAAAAATCCCTAAGATCTGGCTCAAGGCTAAAATAGTCTTTATTCCAAAAAGCAGGGAAAGCCTCACATACAACCCCTAACGACTTTAGACCAATAAGTCTATCGTCCTTTCTTCTCAAAACCTTTGAGAGACTAGTCGGGCTACAGCTGAGGGTAACCATAAATCCTCAGTGGCTGTCAGGCGCACAACATGCCTACCGGAAAGGAAAATCCACGGAAACGGCACTCCATGAAGTAATCTCGGCGGTTGAGAAATCCATAGACGTCAAAGAATACTCCTTAGTTGCGTTCCTCAATATCGAGGGAGCATTTAACAACGTCACTCCGGGGGCCATCACGGATGCTCTGACTGACCTGGGGGTGGATCGTCACTTGGTGATGCTCATTGATCAATTGCTCACATGCAGGATGGTGACATCTTCGATGGTATCATCCACTCAATCAAGGTATGTCAACAGAGGCACCCGTCCTGTCTCCCCTTCTATGGAACATAGCAGTCAACAAGATTCTACGTAACTTGGAAGGGGGGGCTGCAAAGTGGTGGCATACGCGGACTACGTTGCCATAATCTTTTCGGGAAAATTCCCTCAGACACTTTGCGACATAATGACCGCAAAGCTCGAGCGACTGTCGGAATGGACAGAGTCGCGTGGATTGGGAGTTAATCCCTCAAAAACTGAACTTGTATTGTTCACAAACAAATACAAAGTCCCGCCTCTCAACCCCCCAATTATAAACGGATGCAGGCTCTCCTTCAGAGACAATGCCAGCTATTTAGGGCTGGTAATTGACAAGAAGCTCAGCTGGAATCTGAATATCAAAGACACAGTGAGGAAGGCCACGATAGCCCTCTAGACTTGTAAAAAGGCCATAGGGATGAAATGGGGCATGAACCCAAGAATAGTCCAATGGATATACCTAGCAATAGTTAGGCCAATACTACTCTACGGAGTTACCGTGTGGTGGCCTGCCCTATCAAAAAGGACAATCACCAACCAACTGCATCAGTGGGGCTTTACGCACCACACCTAACGATGCGCTAAACGCCATCCTATGCCTCCAGAGCCTTGACCATGCGGGTATGGAGAAGGCAGAAATGGCAGCAATTCGTCTAGGAGACTCAGACCAATGGGTGTCACAGAACATCGGTCACGCTTCCATCCTTAACGGAAACAATATCGTCCCCACAAAAACGGACTACTGCGTTCCAAGGGAGTAGATAGACACTCCTTTTGAAATAATCATCCCCCAGAGAGATAAGTGGCTCGAGGGACCTCCTGGCCCAGACGGAGCCATACAAATCTTCACAGATGGTTCGAAACTGGACAATAAGGTCGGAGGGGGTATATACTCCGAACAACTAAACATAAGGCACTCCTTCTGGCTCCCAGATCACTGCAGTGTCTTCCAAGCGGAAGTCATAGCGATCAAGGAAGCTCTGTGCTGTCTTCACGAAGCAGCCACTTCGGCAACTAACATAAATATCTACAGTGATAGCCAAGCCGCGATCAAATCGCTAAATGCGATAACATCAAGCTCGGCTACCGTGGCAAACTGTCTCAAATCTCTTCACGAGATGGCTCATCAATTTGCAATCAGCCTAATATGGGTTCCGGGCCACCAGGACATTGAAGGCAATTTTATAGCAGACGAGCTGGGCAGAGCTGGTACAACAGTCCCCCTTCTCCACGATAAGTAGGACATTCGTATGCCAATGGCCACCTGTAAGCTCAAAATAAAGGAGCACTACAAGCAACTCACAAACGACAGATGGCAAGCAGTGTCACTGTTGAGCTAGCGAGCTTTTTCACTAGCTGTTTTTATACCCGTACTCAAAAAGAGTTAAGGGGTATACTGTATTTGTGGTAAAAGTGGATGTGTGTAACGCAGAGAAGGAAAATTTTCCGACCCCATAAAGTATATATATTCTTGATCAGTATCAATAGCCGAGTCGATAGAGCCATGTCTGTCTGTCCGTCCGTCTGTCCGTCTTGATGAGCGCCTCGTTCTCAGAGACTATAAAAGCTAGAGCAACGAAATTTTTTTTCCAAACTCATGTGATTTCACACTGTTACAAGTGTATTTCAAAATTTCGCCCCGCCCCCTTCCGCCTTCACAAAGGACGAAAATCTGTGGCATACACAATTTTTAAGATACGATAAAACTAAAAACGCAGTATCGTAGAGATTGACCATATCTATCAGATTGCCGAATCTGGCGCTGCTGACGCTATTCATTCTCTGTCTCGCTCGCACACACTCTGCCCTATGCAATGCGCGAGCAACCCCTAGCGGAGGAGATATAGAATCTAAATGGTATATGTAGAATATTTGTTCTAGATGTATAATCTACATTTTACATGTAGATGTAGTTAACAAATGTAGCAAAAAATGTAAAATGTCAAATTAAAAATTTTTTTTTTAAATTTCAATCATAAGCTCATAAATTTATATACTGACTGAGTACGGCTATAAAAGTAGAGTCGCGACTAGAAGCGACTCACATTTCTTCTTGTCTTTATTTTGTAAATAAGAAGTCGATGGTTTTAGTTCAGTATATTTAGTTTATTAGTTGCGCGGTATAGGGGCCGGCAACGATCAATAATACCCTTGTAGATAGAACGCGATTCGTATGTCCGTATGTAAGACCGAATATATGCTGTTATGTATTATACAAAGTGCGAGGGTATGTTCTTGCAGGTTCAAGACCAGATCAAGACGAAAGAACGTGAGTGCGATAATGATGAAGATCAATTAAAGACTAAAAGAGGGCAGGCGGACCGAATTGCCCGTGCCCTAATGCAAGCGAGAGAGAGAGAACGAAAGAAGCGATAGAAGCTCGGGCTGCTAAGCCGAGTACGAGCGATTGATACACAGAGAGAGTGGTAGCGAAGGCGAAAGAAAGAAGCAAGCGAGGTGCACATATAGACCGCGATTCGTATGTCAGCAATTGACTGAATATTTGCGTATGTATATATGCGACGACAGAAAGTGCGAGAGATAGCAAAGAGAGATCATGACCATTGCGAAGGCATGCTAGAGCAGGTGGACCGAATTGCCCGTGCCCTAAGCGATGCTGCGAATAGAGAGTGAAAGTATGCGAGAGAGCGACAATGATCGATAGAACGAGAGAGCGAGAATGACCGGCAATGGAAAGAAAGGTGCAAGAAAGGAGAAGAAGATACGAAAGAACGGCCGCTGCCGTGTGTAAGCATAAGCGGTTAACAATAATGTATGTACAGTAGTCAGTAAAAATAATGAAGAATGAAGATGATTTATGTTAGGCTGCACCACTATGATTGAGCTGACGTTGTGGTGAATTTGTAGGGGAATATAGGGCTGGGAAACCAGACAGTCACTATGTCGCATAACTAGGCAAACATGGCCTAACATAAATAAGAAGCGCACCGATGAGCTCTGCAAGCTCGGCAGGAAAAGGTACAGCTCAGTCATACGCTCCCTTACGGGACACTGGTTAATAGGCACACATGCAAACAGGCTGTGTGCAACCTACAACGACTTCTGTCGTAGCTGTAGAGATGAAGACGAGTAGGAGACAGTGGAACCCCTGTTCTGCTTCTGTCCGGCTGTGTCGGGTTCCTGGCGATCCCGACAGCCGCCTCAACCTACCTACCTACCTACATATTATATTTATTGCAATGCTTTGTGATAAGCAATATTCTTTGTTTTTCCGTCGGTACAATGAATAATTAATGCCGAAGGTTTGCCTACTCGTGAGCATACATACAGTTGACCATGTGAAAATACCGGATGCTTCAAATTTAAACCACAAATTTGCAACGACTGTCCTTGTGATTTATTAATAGTCATAGCAAAAGCAAGACGAATAGGAAATTGTAGTCGTTTGAAATATAAAATTGTTCACCACAAAATTTTCTAGTCCGAATAGTTTCTTCAAGTCAATTAGTCATACTTTTCTCACAGCAACTCTTGTACCATTCCAAAGATTAAGATTAAGATGCCGCAGCATAATTATGGTGGCTCCAACTTGTAAGTAGTAGGGCGGCAATCCAGGTAAATCCAATGAAATTCGACTGGATAATTTACAACATCATCTTGATTGATAATTGTATCAATTGACCTATGCGCAACCATTTTTCCTGGAATGGAATTCAAAATAGATGCGTTGATCTCATTGACATATTTATTTGTTCCTGCCAAAATTGATCTTTCCCTCAACCATTCATGGTTTCTAGAATTTTGTACAATATTTAAAAAAAACACTCTGAATCAAGTCTTCCTTCGATGACACAAAAGAGCACACAATTTTTGGAAGCATTATGATGTCAGAATTGTCGACGGGAAGTATGCCATTACCAATGTCTCACAGATGTCTGGAAAAAACATCTGCTGAAGCATCGTTTTGCAATTGAACACGTACATTTGTAGACAATCTAAGTGTTTTCACAGAGCGCCACAAATAAGATGTTTTTAAACACGCATTCATTTCATCAGCAGCAGTTCCTAGTTTGACAACACGCAATGTTTGTCTGAAATCACCTGCTAACAATATCAATACACTACCAAATACGATTAAATGCTTCCAGTGACTTCTTGTTGGCCATAGTTCACTCATCCATACAATAAGAGAGTATTGCTACAGCACTCTTGCCATTGCAGATCTTTTTGAAATGTTGCATATAGGATTATTGTCAGCCTGCATGTTCAAGGGCAACTTAAGGGCACAGTGCGCCGTGCGACCACCATCCAACAATGTGGCAGCGATGCCAGACGAAGCCAGCGCCAATGCGATTCTTCCTTGTGCTCGAATGGTAGCCAAAATAATTGAAATGACAAACGTTTTTCCGGTACCTCCAGCTGCATACAAAAAGAACAGTCCACCATGTTGTTCTTCGATAGCTCGCCATATTTGGTCGTAAACCATTATTTGATTGATATTTAAGTGTGGCTTAAGTGTGTGCAAAACAACAAACGCATTCAGCTCGGCACGATCATACTGTTGTTCAAGCTCCAGTTCTTTTCTGAAAAGGTCGTGTATTTCACAATTGGGCGCTGTCATACCTAATTGAGCTAATGCTTTGCTCGCCATCATCAAGCAAAGGTCTTCAATAGCGATCAATGCTTCGTTTTAAATTTCGGGCGTATAGTCCATGTTTATATCACCCGTTTGATGGCGCAATCGATGTACAAAATCCTTTTGAAAAATGATTTTGATGTTTATGCCACAATTGATTTGCTGGACTGCACGTGGCTATAATAATTGCGAAAAGTGTCCGAATTTGATGTGGACTTGAGGACAATGCTTCATCTTCAAGTGTACGATACCAATGCATGTCATTCTCAAGCTTCGCGATAGGTACAACACAATTCGTCATCCACAAATATTTATAAGCAACAATCGCAAATAATAGCAATCTTGATTGTTGGGATGAGCTTTATAAATTCGTCCTATCGCATCTGAGTGAAACAATACTTGCTGACCATGAACGGCTCGTCCGCGTCTTCGCCTTTGAAAAACTTTTCGGGTACTTCGGCGTATGGCAATGTTTTCGCAAAATCATCTTCTTAACACAACGCAAAAAATACAATTAGGGTTGTTGCTGGTGGTTGCGCAGCTCTTCGCATTGCATTTCCGGGTGTGAAAAAAACGCGTTGACCGTTTTCTAGATGAATAGCTAAATGAACTAAATGAGCCTATCATGGATCGGGAATGATAATATACTTCATACTGATTCATTCGAACTGATGTATCAGCCCTTTACAATATGAGATATTGTAGTGCATCATAACAGCGATGAGACTCGGATACACGCTCAAGTTGTTCATTTCTACGATGAAGCACAATTATTCAATTGCTCACCAACTATGACTATTGCCACTTCGTTAACTGTTTGGGCATTGAAACGCCTTGCATATTCGCCAACCGGTGTTTTATCTGCTCGAATAAAAATTTTATGATCGTCAAATGGCATTCGATCAAGCGATGTTTTGAATAACTGAACCAATTCATTGTGCTTATGGAACATATCTTGCAAAACTCAACTCCTAAAAAAGAGGCCCATCTCTAGTTCAAACACTCATTTGCTACCAAATTTTAAACTTTTGCTACCAAATTTTAAACTTTTGCTTTGATTATCGATATCTATCGTGGCTGATGGTCGTGTTTAACTTCGCTCCTCTTAAAAATTATTATTTTCTCTGCTTAAAGGAAAGTACTCTGTGCTCAATCTGCAAACGCGATTTTGAGTGTTTATTTCGTAAATAAAGCCAATTTGTTCTCTCTCTCTGTCTCCGTGCTTTCGTATTCACACCTGTGTTGTCGCACTCTTTTTGAGCCTCTCTCAATTCGCACGTTTGCTTCGCTTTTCACACTTCGCCTCTTCTCTCTTCCACCTTTGACGCTCTGCATTTGCAGCCTCTCTGTACCTGACTTACGCTCTGTTCTTTATCTCGTCTCTCAGTGTTTCTATAATAATAAACAGTGCCTTTTTTCGTTATGAGTACATGCTGTGCTAAAAGGTGCCGCTCTGCAGCTCAACGGCAAGTGTTCACATACTGCTGGCTATGTGACAACATGGCACATACTACGTGCGCTGACTTCGGTCCTACTGGTGGACGCGTTGTCGACTTGATAAAGTCTCGTTGTGGCCTCAACTGGACTTGTTGGGACTGCAGGCCGATTGAAGGCGAAATGCGGGTCTTTATGAGGCAAACCCATAATGAATTCGCGGCCGTCAACGCTGGGTTTCGTGCCCTTCAGGATAAGTTTGTCTCTATGGAGTCTCACTTTAAAACTTAAAAATTTTATCTGAGTCACCGAAGAGAGAGAAGAGTAACAACTGTCTGCCCTCTGGTAATACAAATGTTTATCTTGCAGTTCCTGGGACACCCTCACTCCCAGTTAATGAGGCACCTACTTCATCACCCACCGCCTCTCCTGTGCCCGGGCCTGAGTGCGATGTCAGACTGAAAGTCTACGATCCCGTCGGCTGCGCTTTTGGACCCGCACTCCAAGCCACCGACGCACAGTGGGGCCTCAGCCGCAAAGAGGTGGCAAAAGTCAATGCATTTTTTGAACGCTTTGGATAAATCCAATACACGAATTCGATAGAGTATTTTCCAAAGCTTTCAAAAATAAAGTTTAAAAAGAATCGGACTTTTAGATATGAGCAATCAAAGTTGAAAATCATTTCCGCGTGCAACAATTTATTCAACTTTTATTGACATACTGCATCTTTCAGGTAGAATAAAGGTAGCGTCACTGTTATCGATGTAGGAGCCACAAAACCCAAGACTGCACGTATCGACCTTTGATTCAGGTAAAGAAATATGCAATGATCCGGTATACAAAATATTTCGGTAATACAAAAATGTAGTTTTTTTTAAATTCAGGTCAAAGTTGAAAAACCAAAAAAAATCAGGTACTAATGTACTAATGAAACTATATACTCAGGTACACTCAATAATTTAACCATTTTTAAGTTTTCGCTACCTAAATTATGTAGTTAGCTATTAATCCATTTGCAGGTAAGTCTTTTTAACTTCGACCTACCTTTTTCAAAAGTTTTTGTGGCATTGCATATGCAGGTTGGCCGTTACAATTGACCTGAATTTGACCAAGTTTTTTAACCTGCTTTTTATTTTGGCAAAGGGTGGTATATGCATATGTATATATATTGCAGTCCTTTTTTGTATAGGTCCATAGTTATATTTTGACTTTTAAACCATTAAGTTGTGTATAAACAGTGAAAATGGCGATGGAAAATATAAAATTGTTTGAGATATTTAGAACTTCAAACAACTTCAACGAATTTAAGGAAGCTGTTCTCGTTGAATTAAATATAGAATCGGACAACCCGGAGAAGCATACAAGTATAATACATAATATTAATCTTGTATATGCTAGAATTGACGCTAAATGGAAGATCTCACATCGTAATACTACATGGTTCAATAGCAGAAACGCAACCTGGTTAGTTGGAAAGCAGATGCTAGATGATGGACCCTCCACGTCCACAGGACGATGCTCAGGAAGACCAATTAAAACCCTGGAAGACTGTTCAGCTTATACAAGAAAGAGAAAACTTTCAGATGCAACATGTCATATAGCTACGGATCACTTATCGGAGGCGCTGTCAATCAAATATATGAACGACAAGGAAAACAAGAGGTCACATATCACAAAAGCTGTTTTGCAGGCAAGCCCCATTAGACTTGAAAGGATAAACAAGAGCATCGTCACTCCGCCAAATTCACAACCAAGGCCGTACACCGTTGAAGAGGCTTTGGCATTGTTTATGGATTTGGGAATGTCTAAGGACAAATATTCAATATTGCGACATTCCTTGAAGCAGCATAATGTCGATGTTCTGCCAGGATATAAAAAAATTGGAGAAGCTAAAAAGAAGGCAGGACCGACTCCACATGTGACGGAGGTATCAGCAGAAGTAAAACTTCAAGACCTGGTGGACCACACTGCGAAAAGGCTCATTGAAAGTTTACCTGACCATCAGATTGAGAATCTTCCGCAAAATCTCACATTGATCAGCAAGTGGGGATGTGATGGATCTTCAGGACAAAGTGCATATAAGCAAATAATAGAAACGGAAGATAAATCCATTACAGATGCCAACATGTTTATGGCTTCTCTTGTCCCCCTGAGGCTAAAATCGGATACTTCAGAACATTGGAAAAATCCCCGACCTTCGTCTGCTCACTACTGCCGCCCTATATTATTTAAATACGCCAAGGAATCTTCTGAATTGATAAAGTCCACAGTGACTGATATTAAGAATCAGATTAAAAATATAAAACCAGGATTATTGGATTTCAAGGATGGTCCAACTATTACTGTTAACTATGAATTTGCCCTGACTATGATCGATGGAAAAGTTCTAAACGAACTAACAAATACGAAATCGACCTTGACATGCGCTTTTTGCAAAAAACCCAGAAGGACTTTCAAAACTTGGATGATTCCTTAATTGAAGAGGAAAATTTGGAATATGGCATTTCCCCATTGCATGCAAGAATAAGATGTATGGAGTTTATTTTAAAACTTGCATATACCATCCCGCGAACGGAAGAATCTTTTGACGATAGCATGCCAGCCAAAGAGAAACATAAACACAGGAAAAAAATGATTCAAGACGAATTCTTTTCGAGACTTGGACTGAGGGTCGACTGCCCCAAATATGGATACGGGAACACAAACGATGGAAACTCATCCCGGAAATTCTTTAAGGAACACGAAATTACAGCAAAATAACTGGAGTGGATGAAGGCATTATCCAAAGATTGGCTGTAATTTTAAATATTTTAAACTGCAAGGACAAAATTAACACCCGAAAATTTGGCGAATATGCCTCGAAGACTGCAGAGTTGTTATTTGAAAAGTATCCAGAAAAGAAGCTTACTCCAACGCTTCATAAAATTTTGGCACACGGTCAAATTTTAATAGAACATCAGAGCCTTCCAATAGGAGAGATGTCAGAGGAGGCCCAGGAAACGAGAAACAAGGATTACAAGAAATTCAGGTACATGAATACTTGTAAAATATCACGAACAAGGCAAAACCAGGATCTTTTCAACATGTTGGCAGCCTCTTCAGATCCATTTATTTCATCTATTAGACATGTGAAATCCAAAAAAGAATTAGAAAGTATTTATTCTTCAGAAATGTTAAGATTATTGGATATTCCTAACGATACATCGGAAATTTATTTATTCTTCAGAAATGTTAAGATTATTGGATATTCCTAACGATATATCGGAATGCATGTTTTATAGTAACCCAAAAATAAGAACAATTAAAAAATTTTTTTTTCTTTTTTGTAAATTCTGTTTAAGTTAAAAATTAAATGTAAAATAACTTTTAATAGTGTAATAGGCCATTAAAAATTCTTTATCGATCCGAAAAACTTGGAATTTATCATTTTGCATAAGAAAATATGCACTGGTAACAAAGTTCAACTTTGGCTATTTATTGTAAAGGTGCTAGATATTGTAGCACCATGTTCTTTTGCAGACTAAATTCTGAAGGTTTTTTCTTTTAAGCGCAATTTATTTCATGAAGATATCTTGATTCGTTCGGAAGTTATTAATTTAGCAAGCTGAAATGGCCAAAGGCCCCACTGTGCGACGCTGCTGTCAGTATGGATGTGGAAGTTCCGTCTGACACGGCTTCCATCTGTCATCCCCGAAAATGGCTCATTGTTTTCGGATCCAGCTCCTCGGATTGAATCTCCTTTGCTACCTAAAAATCCTATCACCCCTTTAATTACTCTAACTGCTGTCGCTCCACTCAAACCTATTTTCGTCTCTCGACTCATGGCATCGGCTACGGAAGTTCTGGTTAGAGACTTTATCTATTCTAAACTTAATATCGACAATTCTTCTGGTCTGGTAGTTACTAAATTTAATTTTAAAGTCAAACGTAACATTTCCTCCTTCAAAATTCTTGTACCTGATAAGCATGTCAATAGTATTCTCGACCCCTCCTTCTGGCCGGAACATACAATTTGTCACATGTTTTCTAATCGCTCCCATAACCCTGAACCTCGAATCGGTGTCCTCCCTACGCCATCATCGTCCGCTTCAAGTTCAGTCCATCCCACACCATCCCTGGCCGCGTTACCATCAAAAAACTAAATACTCCCCTGGCTCTAAAGATATCATATCAGAATGTTCGTGGCTTGTGTAGCAAGCTAAACAGGTTGTACACCGATAGTGCTTCTTTCGAGTCGGATGTGATCGCTTTTTCAGAGACCTGGCTGAACTCCTCAATTTATAATTCCGAGATTCTAGTCGACAAATATAATATATATAGGTTGGATCGTCCTACTCGTGGCGGCGGTGTCCTTGTGGCCGTTCGCTCGGACATATCGTCTGAACTCTTTTTCGTCGAAAGGGAAAACAGCATTGAAATAATTGTTGTTAAACTTCGCATGACCTCTTCTAATCTTTTCATATCCTGCTCTTACATTCCTCCGTCCTCCGAATTTTCTACGTATATGCTTCACGTTTCATATCTCCAATCTGTTTCGTCCCAACTAAATGATTCCGATCGTCTTATTGTCCTAGGGGATTTCAATCTACCAAATATTTCCTGGTCTCCTTCTACCGACTCTAACCTGATGTTTCCATCTATTCAGCATGATTTCGTTGATTCTCTGTCCGATTCATCGTTGGGTCAGGTAAATGCTATACGCAACAATATGGGCAGGTTTTTAGACCTCGTTTTTACAACGGACACATCGAGTACTCGGGTATGGAGAGGATCTCCTTTATCCTTCCCTGAGGACCCTTATCATCCCACACTAGATATTCTCGTTCAGTTGCCTTCCCTTGGTCCTATCAAATCACCATTTAGGCCATCTTCTATCTACTGTTTTAGGAAGGCCGATTTCATCAGCTTGAATATGGCACTTTCTCAGATTGACTGGTCATTCCTTGACGACTTTAAAGAGATTGAATCTGCCACTAAAGAATTCTATTCAACTACTTTCTCCATCTTCAATTCTTTAGTCCCTTTAGTTTCACCATCCAGAAATCTATCTGGCCCCATTTGGTTTACTCCTCGGTTAATTAACCTACGTAATATAAAATCTCGTCTGTACAAAAAATTTCAACAATCTGGTTCGCAATCTGATTTCTCTAGGTATTCCGTTGCAAAATCAAAATTTTCTTTATTTAATACATCATGCTATAATAATTACTTGACAAAATGCAAAATGAACTTTAAACGCGATCCCAAACAATTTTATAGGTTTTTCAACTCCAAACGTTGCTCCTCCCAACTTCCTTCTTCTTTTTCCTATAATAGCAGGTACGCGGATAATGATTGCGACATTTCTAACCTATTTGCTTCTTTTTTCAACTTTGCTACCTAATTCCTACTAGTAAACATTCATCTATCATTGCCTCATCTACCGATAACCCATATCCTATTCCCCTTAGTAGCTCCAACTGTATCTATCCCCCCTTCATCGATTATAATGCCCTTTTAGCTAGTTTAAAATCCTGTAAGTCTTCGTTTTCTACTGGCCCAGACTTGGTTCCCAGTGCTGTCCTTAAACTTTGTGCAGATTCTCTTTGTTTGCCCCTCTTAAAACTGTTTAACTTGTCTCTGGCGCTAGGTGATTTTCCCTCGGCCTGGAAGGAATCGTATATCGTCCCAATCCATAAAAAGGGGTCTAAATCTGATGTTTCTAATTACCGGGCAATTTCCATCTTATCGGCTATTCCCAAACTCTTCGAAAAAATTATTACTTCCCAGCTCCAACACTTTTGTTGCTCCTTGTTTTCCGATTCTCAGCACGGATTTGTAAAACGACGATCAATATCTTCTAACCTACTTGAGTTCTCATCCTTCGTAACTGCGGGCTTTGCTAAGCAGTGCCAAACTGATGTAGTGTATACCGATTTTAGTAAAGCTTTCGACTCAGTTAGTCATATTCTCCTCATCCACAAACTATCACTCCTCGGGTTTCCTAATAAACTTATTCTCTGGATTAGTGCCTACCTAAGCAACCGTACTCAGCGTGTCCGCTTTAATTCGTCTCTGTCGAATCCGGTGTATGTGTCGTCTGGAGTACCTCAAGGAAGCCATCTTGGTCCCCTGTTGTTTAATTTATTTATAAATGATCTTCCTCAAGTTCTAACTCATTCTCGAGTCATCATGTATGCTGATGATGTGAAGCTATGTTTTTCCTACAGTGATCCCGTATCCCCGTTATTCCTCCAGACCGATTTGGACGCCCTCAATAATTGGTGCTTGCTAAACACTCTTCCGCTTAACATTTCTAAATGTAACATCATGACATTTTATCGCAGCAAGCCTTACCTTTTTGACTATACTATCCGTAACATTTCCTTACAACGCCTGTTCAAAGTTACTGACCTGGGCATTGTCTTTGTACCTAATTTGTGTTATAACATCCATATATCTGTGATTGCGAATAAAGCCAGGGGAGTCCTTGGTTTCATTAAAAGATGGTCTAAGGAATTCACTGACCCTTACACTACTAAACTTCTTTATGTTTCTCTTGTCCGGCCAATTTTAGAATATGGTTCCTGCGTTTGGTCTCCTCAGTACCAAAAATATAAGAACATGCTCGAGTCCGTTCAAAAACAATTCCTCATTTTTGCACTTCGTGGACTTAATTGGATCCTTCTAGACATCTTCCCTCTTATGAGAGCAGGCTGCGTCTCATCGATATCCATTCTCTCGAAAGTAGACGGATTTGCCATGGAGTTATTTTTCTCCACAAACTACTCTCTGGTGAGGTCGATTCCATTGCCCTCACAAGCCTTATTAGTATTGCTGTTCCGTCCCGCCCGACTAGGCATTACTTTCCTCTCCATCTACAACTCTGTCTCTCTAATTACTCTGACCATGAATCTTTTCGTAGCCTTTGCCGTAACTATAATACTCATTTTCATCTGTTTTCCTTTGACACTAGTACTATTAAGCTCAAATCCTTGTTAACGAATAATTTAATTTTAAGTTATTCTTAACTTTATACAATATCGGTTATACCCTGACCACAACTTGGCTGTGAGTTGGACCATAGCGGCCGCTTGGGCCAATAAATCAGTCCCATCGGGTCAGGGTAATAGCCATAGTCAATGTTTTTCGTATCAGTAGTTTAACTGCACATAGTTGAACCTTTAAAAATAAACAACAATAAACAATAATCTTTAATTTTCGAGGAACCTATTTAAAGAAAATTACATAATTTTGTCTAGAAACAAAGCCACATTGTATGGCTATCATTTAAAAAAAAACCGCATGTTAAAAATATACGCGCAGGTCAAAACTGTAACATTTGACTTTTTTACATTTTGATTTGGCAGGTTTTCACATTCACTTTGCGTTTTACTTTTCAGCAAAAAGTATGACTTTTCATTTCGACGCGCTCTGGAATCCACTTTTGTAAATTCGTTTACACTTTGTACTGTTAAGCGCGAAATTTACTGCTGTTATACCCACGCGTTAGTGCTAGCTCATACAAAAAGGCCTCTGTTATGTTTAACAGAGACTTATCGACAGCCAAATCGGGCTGCCACAGCTGTTCACAGCAATTCACTTTTTGTTTTTGCCCTGACCAATTTTGCAGATCCAATTTTGAGGTTGGTTTAAACAAAAACTTTTTATTAAAGGGGCACAAGCTCAATTTCCCAGTTAATAGTGTCAAATTCATGTCAATGCATCAATAAGTCATCTATTTTTTTCCTTTTGCAATTAAGATTTGTTTAGTTGTATAAAAGACGTTTTCTTTTCAGGAATTTGTTGCCGTTTTCAAAACGTAAAAGTCATGCATTTCACGTGTTCGGGAGCGCCTAACTTTTCGTTTTGAAAAGTAAATCACATTTTTTTGTTGAAAGTGAAAACCGAAGCCTGACTGAGTAAAATGATTCACCAACAAAACAAGACTAAGATCTTTAGCATGCATAAAATAGAAGACAAGATACAGACCGTTGAAGTGAGAGTACTGAATTAGTGTTACAGTTTTGCCCGTCAGTGTAGATAAAAAAATGTAATTAATATTTTGTGTAAGCAGTTCATTAAAAATGAAATCTAAGAACTTAAATTAAGCAATAAATAATGCATAAGTGGTCGTGGCCAGATCCGTTCTAAATTTTAGCTGTTTAACTTAACACACTTTTACTGTATTTGGTTGTGCCAGTACAAGCACAAACGATTACGGACATTCCCGAAGAAATTGAAAAAATTCTCGATGTGGTCTTGGCCGATCGGAGATTGAATTCGCAAGATATTTTGGAAGCCATAGGCAACCACATGGATAAGTGGTTTCAATTTTGAATGATCATTTCCACAAGATGTCTGCCGCGTTTGCTCAAAATCGACCACAAACGAACTCATGATACAACTTCGAAGAAGTGTTTGGCGTTTTTAACCACAATAAGAACGAATTTTTTTACTGTTTCGTAAACGTGGACTAACTGTGGATCCACCGAAGCACACTATAAACCAAAACAGTAAAAAAGTAGGTTTTTACAGGGTGATTTTAGGCCAAAGAAGGCCAAAGTTGGTTTTTCAGCCAATAAAGTCATGCTGAACGTTTTTTGGAATGATCGCGGTATTAACAAAATTGATTACCTTTAGCAAGGGTAAAACAGACAATGGCGAATATTTTGCCAGCTTATTAGATCGATTTAATGAGGATTTGAAAAAGAAACGACTGCATTTGGCCAAGAAACAAGTTATTTTCCAACAGGACAATGGAAGGGTGCAGACATGTGCAGTTTCCATTACAAAAATTCATCAATTAGGCTACGAATTGCTCCCTAACCCACCTATTCTTTGAATTTAGTCCCTAGAGACAATTTTTTGTTTTCAAACCTCAAGAAATGACTCGGCGCAAAAAGATTTGAGTCCAACAATGAAGTCATCTCACAAAAAGAGCCTATTTCGACGACGTCGACATATCCTATTTTTGAAGGAATTCCGGAAAAAGTAAATAGTACTAAAAAAAGATTATATAGATAAATAAAAAATAATAATTAAAACAACGTTTTTTCTTAGATACGCCTACTTTTTATCAGACGGCCCTCATATATTTGGCAACCAAGGGGTTCATGGGAGAGCGACATTTAGCGGTCAGAAGTATATGTACATAAGGTGTTGTTCTCAAATTAAGCATCATCGGCTAGCTCACTTGCAAATATCGTACGGCTCAGTAAGAAAAAACGAGGAGGGTAGAACATTCGACTGCGGATGTTCATGTCCATCTCTCTGTCGGCTAGGCGGCAGATGTGCTGCGTTTCTGCCTAATATGATAGTTTATAAGTTAATAGGGCACATAACTGAAAATACTAATAAAAACCCTATTAAAAGTTTTACACATATACGAAAATAGCTGGGACACCTATCCTACAAATTTAGACAACCAATTATAATGGAAGATTTTTAAATGTTAATATCATTGTTAACGAACAAAGTTAACCATTATATTAGAAGAAATGATTAGAAGAAACCTTAAATTTTCATACCAAATGTTTCTGCTTATGGTCCCATATCTCTCCGCGTAGGTTATTTACGTATTAATGTATTTACATATGTTGTCAATTTCAAATGTAATTAATATAGTTTCAATGTTATTACCACCTAATTAATATCTTAAGTATCTTGCATACAAAGAAACTACATATGTACATATGTATGTATACTTAAAAAACGAATTTTTATATATGCACTCATGGTTGAATGTGTGTATACATATTTATGTAGATACAAAACTATTTGTTAAAACCCCTTTAGAAATTGGCGCGAACGCATAACCGCCCGGCAGCATATTTCTGTATATGGATGTACATATGTATATATATATATGTATGTATGTATATATCTATGTATGTATATATGTATGTATGTATATGTATATAACACATACAAAAATTTAACTGGCTGTTTTTTATTTTAATAAAAATAATTATGCAGACAACAAAACTTGGTATAAACTGTTAATACTGTAGGTGCTGTATGGTTACTAAAATCTTTTTGTCACTTTTTTTATTATCTTTTAGCAATGTTGTAAGAATAGAATGGTAAGAATAACAATCCATTTCCATCTCTGTTACTGTCAATGTACATTTTTAAGTACTATGTATACACATGCATTCATAAATATTTAACACATGGTAATTCATATTTTAAAATTATCCAAAAGATTGGCGGACTTTTGTCACATACATATGCATATTAATACATATGTGTATGTATGTAAATACATGCATATGTTTATAAATAAATTGAGTTGGAAAGCTGTATAATAATGGAAGGCAATGTGGACTATAGATCTCGTCAATATTTTTAATTAAACTTTGAAAAGTTTCACAATATTCCGGTTGTATTTTTGAAACTTCATATAGGTATGTCTAAAGTGATAATCGTATGTAATTTTAAAAACCATCATCCGTACAAACAAAACTTTTAAGAAAAACTACACGTTTGAAAATTGAATGCAAATTATAGTATGTTTGTACAACAAATATATTTGAAAATATATATAGAAACGTAGCATTGGTAGAAATAAGTTCTGAGATAGCGAGATCGCTAGCACCTCTCGCCAGTACTAGCTGTCAATCAGCTTATAATATGAATTGTATAAGACCGTTCCGCCATTTCAGGAAACGTCATCGTATACCGTGTATCATGTATATAGTAGAAGAGTTATCCTGTTATCCAAACCTCACCCTGGAACTCTCCAGGAGCTCCGTCTATAACTGTGCATATCCAATACTTCCCAAGGGAGCTAAAGGCAGCCAGTGGAGTGGATAAAGTCGAAGCAACGCGATGTTCAACCAATTTAAGCTCAACCGTTTCTCCATAGATTTTGACGAGCAATAACTTCAACGACGGTTAATTGATTAATATAGTATATACATAGGTAAATATATATTTTGAAAAAATTAACGAAAACAAAGTTCAATTTTGCATTTGAAAGCCTCATATTTTCAAGACGGTAAGTTGAAGCTAAAAAGTGTTCAGGTCTACTGTATAGGTAATATACCTATTTATCAGCATATCAGAATATAAAAATGCATTCCAACCATATGTAAGATACATAAGTTATTTTACAAATATACGCGTTCCGTATAAAAAAGCATGAAAAATAACTTTTTTAAATTCTTTATTTATTTATTTTATTTTTTAAGATTAAAAACTATTTGGTAATACAAATGTGAGCATATAGATAAAGATTAATTGTTCTGAAATACTCCCTTTTGAGTAACGCGAATTTATTGAACTGTACTTATTTTTATTTCTTGTTCGGCTCGTTGTCTTTCGTTACTGGAAAAGGCCGGAGCAGCGGCAAGCGAATACAAGCAGTGTTTTTGTCTCTTCCATTATATCCTAGTTTTCCTTCTTCGAGATGGACTTAAGTATAAAGATGACAAAGTAATAATATCGGATGTGTTCCTCAACATTAATTATGATACATAAATAAAAAACTAGAAGATTTTAGGTAATGGTATCTTACTGGCTAAAATTTTAAGAGATAAAGATTATTATATTATGAGCATAATTCGACTAAATATTCGTTGTGGTATTTATTTGTCACTGACTAATGAAGAGCAAAAAGAGGTCCGTCAAAGGCAGACGGAATAACAATCAAAAAGGGAGACGAGAGAACGCCGCTTCATTGCGACGCATACATACATATGTACTTATGCTGGATAATGCATAACAAAAGGAAAAATAAGAAGACAGAGTGCGTTGTTTAAGTTTACATATTCAACACTCCTTCTCAACGCATTATGTTTGACTTTACAAATATCATTTTAAATTACAATCAGCATAATCCCATTTATTTTATACATTTCTCGTGCTTAACTTTAGACAAATTTTTGGTTAGAACATCAGATATCATTTCTTCAGTGGGAACATATTCTATTTCAATTACATTTTTCTTAAACATTTCCCTAACATGATGATATTTAATATCTATGTGTTTCCTTCGTGCATGAAAGGTCGCATTCTTAACAAGATGTTGAGCGCTCTGATTATCGCTGAAGATCTTCACTGGACGGAGCTTTCCAACGCCAACACCCAATTCGTCAACCAGCTTGATGATGTAGGCCGCTTCTTTAGACGCCATTGATAGTGCAACATATTCAGCCTCCGTACTGCTAAGGGCGACCACACTCTGCTTCTTGGATTCGAATGAAAATGCAGCTCCTGCAGCAAAGAAGGCCCAACCGCTGTATGATTTGCGGTCCATTGTATCGCTGGCCCAATCGGCGTCCACATAACAATGTATTGCACGACCAGTTCGATGGTAATGCAACTGCCGATCAGCTGTGCCTCTCAGATATCGAAGCACACGTTTGGCAGCGACTTCATGTTCAGTGTGGGGATCAGCATTCTGTTGCGCCAATTTCGCCACAGAATGGAGAATATCGGGACGAGTGGTGATAGCCAGATACATCAGTGACCCAATCAAAGATTGATAGGCCACCTGATTAACACGTAGGCAGCTCTGTTTGTCGCATTTTACTTGATGTCCTGTGGTGTAACATTTGGCTTGCAGCATTTCATAGAGTAATCTCTGAGTAGATCCTTTATATACTGCTTGTGGCCAACCCTCACGCTTCCGGTCTCGCCATCTCTCTCCACTTCCATGCCTAGGAAATGCTTTAGTTGGCCGCCATCGACCACTTTGAACTCGTCCGCAATGGCAGTATTGACGCTTTCGAGATATCCTCTGTCGGAACTGGCTATTAGAAGATCATCTACGTATACAACAATAATACACATATTAGTAGAAAATTTTCTAGTACAAACACGGCTCGCTGGGACAGGGTAGAAAACCAAGCTTGATGAGTGTAGAATTGAGTTTCTCGTTCCATTCCATGCCGCTCTGCTTCAGCCCATACAACGATTTGTGCAACTTCAGCACACGCTCAGGATATTGATGATCAATGAATCCCTCCGGCGGCCGTAGTAGATGACATCATGTAACTCATGTCATTTAATGCACTTGCCTTAATACCGCTGACCATTTTTTCACACATCATCCTTTTTAGGTTTCCATAGTTTAAATGTCCGAAACGATCGTGCCACACGTTTACTGGATTTGTTTGTACATTTAAGCATTTGTTTTCTTGATTTTGAAACAAGAATAAATCGTGCTGTTATGGCGACGCCTTTATTGTTTTTCACACGCGCTTTTGTTTTTGTAAATTCAACAGAGAAACCATTTTCGATGGCCTTGGACACCGACATAAAATTGCATTGCAATTCCTTTACGCCCTTCAGCTTCTATGTAGCTATTTCCCGCTAAAGCAATTCGAACTTTGTGCTCTTTGAATTCCGAAAAATGAGATCGCTCACAACACAAGTGAGCCGTGGCACCACTGTCGACACACCACATACTCTTCGGAAACAGAGTTTTAGACGCGCACGCAAAAACGGAATACGATTTCTCTCTTTCGATTTCTTTATTCTCTTTCGGTTTGTTTTCTTGATTGTTTTTTGCTCTTTGACGCCTTGTGCCTGCGACGTACCAGTGAAAAACAATTGATTCCTTCATTCAGAAAAATGTTATTAAGAATTTAAAGAAGTGACCTTTTTCGAGAAAAAAATATAGGCCTAGTTGTGGACCACCTTGAAAAATCCGCTTGAATTAAAAAATATGAACCAAAATCACCACAAACAACGATAAATTGAAAGTTTAATTATTTGCACGTGAAGTAGCTGGTACGCATATTAGCGAACTTTAAATGCACCGGACGACTACATTTAATGGAGTTTGCGGCGGTTAATATCCTTGGCAGTAGGTGCAGACAGATGATGCAAAAATCCTCATCTTCGTCCGAAAGAGCCTTGCTTCGCTTTGCTGCTGTTTTGGCTAATGATGCCTTCCGTCCACGCTTTTTTTGGGGAGAAACAGATGCCTGGCTATTTTTTAGCTTCGCATATTTCTCAGCTGCTTTGTTCTTCAAAGAAGCAACGCTATTGCTATTTAAGTTTCTGGCCTAATTATGAAAAACACAACATAGGCGTCTGAATTATTTTTTTAAATTTTGATCAACATTCTGTATGAATATTTAACCCTTTTTTGAAACATTTGAACCTAATTTCACAACACTTTTGGCACTCAGAAAAATATCTCTAGAACAGGCCTTAATCCGGGTTTTTTTTGCTTTAAAACATCCGTACCTTCGATTATTGATTTTGTTCCAATTTTGTATTTTTACATCCATGATTCGTCATCTGTATAGTTGTTAAACACAGCCCCTGAAGCACCACGATTGTATTTATCTTAAATTTTAGATTTTTAGATTTTGTGGGTTCCCTATCACACCTTTTTTACCATGAGGTGATCATGGAAAATCTTATTAATGGTCGTCATACTAATGCCCAAGAATACCTCAATCTCACAGTGACATGACGATCTTGCTCAATCATTTCGCGCACAGCATCGATATTTTATGGCACAAAAATTAATTTTAGACTACCTTCACGAAATTCGTCCTGCAACGAAGGACGTCCACGGTCGAATTCGCAATACCAGTCTTTTACATTGGCAATCCATGGTGCTTCCTCAATTAAAGTTTAACTTAGCTGATCTAAGCATTCTTGGCTTAAAAATCCACCTCGAATATGGTAGACAATCATTACAAATACATTTTCATGTGTAAATTTTAATTTTTGGCCGAGATGAATTTTTGATTTTTCGTTAATCGATATCAAACGTGGTCGTACATGAAAAAGTTGTAGGTATGTTTAATTAATAAAACTTCAAATTTTTTTTTTGCAAATGACCGTTTGTTTCTAATACGACTAGAAGTGACTTAGGCCAGAAACATAAATAGCACCCCTCGTAACATACGACAAGCCTCTAACGAACCATGGGAACCATGGATCGCTACATTTCCTTAGGCTATACTATCTACACCCTAATATAAGAACTCCGTATATCTATAATAATCCCCTGCCAAGAAGAGTTGGAAGAACCCTCTTTGCACTTCCCGTATCACTGTCGCACAATCGACAGTTCAATACGTTTTTGCAAACAGAAAAATTAAAGCACCTCACCCATTGCGTTGTTTCGCAATGAGGCAAGTAGGCCAATTCTCGATCTTCCCACTCTTAAGATATTTCACAATCGCCAGCGTCAGTTGACCTGCATAGGAAATATCATGGCATTATTGCACAAGTCAAGCCAGCATAAAATGCTCGCGCCCAATTCCCAACAACTTATAACCCACATTGATTCACCAAGGTCACATATAAAACCAATTTATTAAATAAATAAAGACAAAGAATCAAAACCAAAACCACCACACAAAGCTTTCACGAGCCATTTCTTCAGTAAAGTCAACGCTTCGCATGGCCCTACCACTTTTTCGGTCACATAAAGGCCAGTCCCGAGTCACAAAAAGTTCAAAATCTTCAAATTTCTTGTAGAGGACCTTGGACGTGACTGATGCATACCTCGGCCTGAGATAGGTCCTCACAAGTGGCGCCCGAGCAGGGACTTTTTGGAAACTTAAAGGACTTCGTGGATTAAATACCCACGGTCGACCGAAAAAGACAAGGTAACAAGGACCAATAACTGTAAGACCTATTATCGTGCCACGCGAAATCCGGCCAAGTATACGCGGAGAACAAAAGTGAGAAAGTGAAACAAAACAAGTAAGTCAAGTGCCAAAGAATATAGAAGTACACCATGGAGGGATACAGGCATGAACCACTCGTCGATTTATACCCGGAAAGACACCTCAGCAATCCAGGGGTCGCCACCGGATGAATCCACAGACTCCGGCGAGACGAGCTCGAGGCCCTTGCTGAGGAGTTTGGATTTGGTACGGAAGGAACAGTCGAGGAACGACGAAAGAGATTTAGCACATTAGTCGTCGGAACTTTCTCACAGAATGCCTGGGCTCGACTAGGAGACCTTGATTGGAGCTACTCCAAAGCAGCAGGACGCCCCAGGTCACCCATGCCAGCCACGCCTGGGCCCTCAAACAAGCGTAAAATGGACACCAGGGCAGGATTACAAGTACCCGCAGCCGCCGAATACAGCAAGCCAGCCCCACCCGTCGTAGTAACGTGTGGCGAGTTTCCAAGGCCACCAGTTACTGAGACCAGCCGATCGCCCACCCAAAGGATCGTGCCAGTCAATGACGCACCCATGGATGGGTACTACCACAGCCACGGCCCACCCATGGCGGAACGCCATGCTTGAGCTGCTTGAGGAACGTGCACTCTCGTATGGGGTGGACACCAATTAACTGCCGCGGGCTATGACAGAGCTTCTCACCGATCGGGCCAGTCGCTGGTACCGTACCAGTCAACTGCAAGGCAGCTCATGAGCATATTTGCCGCCGCGGTATTTCGAGCCCGCAAACAGACGACAGGGGAATTATTCAAGGATTACCGTATCTAAATACGGCTTCTCATGCTCCATGCCGGGTATGATGCGTCCACGGAGCTAACGAGGATCTACGACAACGCCCTGCCAGCCTACCAAATGTACGTGCGGCGACACGAACTGCAAAGCTTGTCGCAACTTACACTGTTGGCCACGGAGCTCGAAAATATTCAAGAGCGGACCATTTCTACCCCTCCGGAACCCCCGCGACACGCACAAAGATACGCAAGACCGGCTCCAGAACAGACCAACGGGGAATCAAACCGGATGCAGTTTCGGAGACCCCAATGGGAGTCTGGAGACTCACCAAGGAGACAGCCAGACAGCAGCTCGTACCACAGAACAAGAAGTGGCATACCGCATGATTACGACCCCCATTGTCAACCCGCGCGCAGCCTGCCGTCGGTGTGGTGAAGCCGTGAAGCGTTCAACTGTACCAAGCCCTCGATCTTATTCTGCTGGGATTGTGGCAAGCGCGGCACAAAAACCGTCGATTGCTGCCGCCAAAACACGTCGGGAAACGACATGCGTCCCCAACTGACACGGGATCAGCCGGGAACGACGCCTCCTCCGCCCCGCGACTAAAGAACTACCTACACGTGAACAACGGATAGTGGCGATGGTGGCCATAGGACACCAACACCAACCTGCAGGATGCCTGCACCCGCATACGCCTGGCCGATGGCTCGGTCAGAGAGATCACACAAGTTATACTGGCGCACATCAAGCTGGACCAACGAGGGGTTCAAATCCCGCTGCTGATCTTGTTAAACATGTTGGGACAAGTAATTGTCGGCATGGACTTCCTATGTGCCACCGAAACGACGATCCAATGCGGCACCACGCTGCTACAGCTACGAGACCGCCGTCCCATGCCCACTGAACCCGTGCTAACAACCATCCACGTACAAAACACCAAACCCCGATACACGAAACCCGAACAAATCGCAACGAACCTACGTTCACGACCTACCACAATGAATACGGCACCCAATAACGCAACACAGTACTTGACGCCCAAACCAATCGGAACGAACAAAAAGCACCGGCACACAACGGAGAACACGAATCCGAGCCAAGCACAAACAAAAAGCAACGCAGCAATCGGGAAAACGAGTCCCACGGTCACTATGGAGCAACCGCGTCCTAGACCAACCACAGGGAACACACATCTCAAACAAACCACGGGGATCTCACACACGAGACAAACACACTTGAACCCGGTGCTCGACACAGGAAGCCCAGGTACAAGACAAGCAACAGAACAAGCAAGTACAGGATCCACAAAGGAGAGAGTGAACACACAGACCGCCTCAGAGCCCACCACCAGCACCGAACAAGGACAACGACAGGAACAATCCGACAACCCAGCAACACGGGAAACAGCCACGCTAACCCCACGCTGGTCGGGGCCAACAATCGAACTAATATCCACAGCACCTCTCTGCCAGGACCTGGAAACCAGGACGATGACCCCCCGAAACACTGACCGCAGCCCGGTCGTAACCATGGCCGACGCCACCCCGATCCTTGCCAACACAATGGAGTACCTTCCGCGTACCGACATGACTGCTAGCGCCATGCACCGAGCCATGCCTAGAGCCACGTCCAAGATCTTCGTCGCCCATACAAGTCGTTTTTCCGACACCAGAGGCATCTTCGAGACTCACCTGTTCATGCACCAGTCTGGAGACAATGCAACCCAAGTATTGCATCAGAGACACGAAATTTATCCAACCATCACCAACGACACACCGATCATCGCCCACATAAGCGATTCCCACCGTAGAATCGAACCGCCCAGCGTATTCGACAAAACCATCCTGCCGAAAGACCCGAATCAAACCTTTGACCCCGAAGCCACCGAACCAACCGAAGACGAGCCAGAACAGCCCACGGATCCTTGGCCACCCGACAAAGCACCGCCGATCAGAGAATACCAGGATGAAGAACTACCAAAGATTGCTAATCTCCACGGGACACCAGACATCGCCGAACAAACCATCTTCATATGGGATAATCGACTTATCAAGCAGCAACACGCCTGACGAAGCCCCCACAGCGCCCAATCGCACTCACCCGTGAAAGAACTAGAGCTAACTAGAAAACCGGTTCAACGATCTTGCAAGTACCAGCCTGATTCACATCCACCCGGAAGAAAGAGGGGGGTGTAACGAACCATCGGAACCATGGATCACAATCAAAATCATATCAGATTCAAATTAATTCAATATTATTTTCAAATTTATTTTCCCTTATGCTTAAGAGAATCAGCACTTTCTGTACCTTGTTTTACCTATAAATAGAGTTTAAGTTTGTTGAATAAAATCAGTATCAGAAACAGTACCATCACTGCCTGTTCACTCGTCTACTCTACAATAGAAATCATCAGAGGCTGTCGCTGTGTCTTCAGACCCTCATCTGCTCATCGTAGGAATCCCTCTCCGTAGTCCAACTGGTTCAAGTTCTAGTTGCGACGACAAACCTGTTAACGGTTTATGTACCGTATGCAAACCAACTCACACACAAAATAACACATACTAACATTTGGTGACCCCGACACAGGAAATCCTTACAAACTGCCCAACAAGCGACAGGGAAAAGGATACAACCTAAAGATAACACTAAAGAAGTCACCAGGACTCTTCAACACAAACTGGCAACAAGCCACTTACTTACGGTAGAATCTCCTACCAATAAGTAGCCCAACAGGCAGATCTGTAACTTTCAGATCATCAGCCAACAAGATTGACGATCAACAAGATCTAGGTCACACATGCGTTTCACCACTGGAAACTGCACAAAGCCCCTCCATCCAACCCGTCGTCTGTACTGTTACTTTGGCCAACATCGGTTGCGAATAGGAACGTATCCAGCTGTAAAGCAAATAAAACGCTCCCAACGTGTCAAAGTACTAAGTAAGAGACAAAATGGATTCACACAAGGAGGAACAGGCTGCCGCCACACTGAAAACATACGTTGCGATCTTTACCGAAAGCATAGACAAGCTAAATCAGGCATCAAGTGCTCATGTGGGTGCGCAACAACTTCGTGAAGTGCTGTCTCAACTGATCTACCTTTGAGGTAGGCGTGCTGAGCTCCGCTGAACACTTGTTTGTCTAGTTTGGTTCTTCAATATAGATCCATCCATTAGCAAAAATGAGGACAGACTTGTGGGTCTGTAGTCCTTTGAGGAGATGTGGTTTATCTGGGGATGAAGATCACTCTCACCTCCCTCCACCCATGGGGAACGTACCCAGTTAGGAGGCACCCTTCGAAAATTTTCTTCAGCAATGGTATTAGCTGCAGGCGAGCTACTTGGAGCCATGCTCCAATGATTTAATGGCCCAGATAATTTTGTCTGGTGCCATTATATCTCGTATGAGATCTTCGATTTCCTCACCTTGATGACGCTGTGGTCTCGCCGGTTGCACACAACAAGATTTGTTGACAGAATGTACTCGAACAGTGACTCTCCTCTAGAATCGGGGGAGGGATTCAAACCTTCATGATCGTTCTCCTGGGAATCTGATCCGTGGGGACTCGCCCAGTCGACTCCACCGGTGCCTTTTGTACAGAATGCGTTGGAGGTGCCTTGGCACTAGCCTTGTTCTGCGTCGGAGGTGTGGTCTTCCCCTCTGCTTCCCGGACACCTTCGTCTTCGTGCCAGCTGCTGCTGACGCTGAAGTCAACGGTTTGGGGTCCTAGTTCACTGTTGCGTGTGCGCTCGGGGGGGTTTGGTCTCAGTCGTAGGAGCGACTCCATTTTTCCGCTCATACCTCCGCACGTTTTGCTCGTGCTTCTTCTTGAGGCTCCTTTCCCTCGCGGTCAGCGTATCGAGGGTCGTTAGCTAATACCACGAAGGTATTTTGCCGATGCCCTGTATCCCGACAGCCGTTTGCGTAGGGTCTCAGCCTCTCCTCGTCCGTCACTGGTAGTGGACCCGAGTCGACCTGGATGTTGGGAGCCGTGATGTGTATGTTAATAGAGGGGGGAATCGGCAGCCACCATGGACTATCCGACCTCCAATTCCGAATCACGAAGCGGAGAAGCACCGTCGCACAGTGGGGCCTCAGCCGCAAAGAGGTGGCAAAAGTCAATGCATTTTTTGAACGCTTTGGATAAATCCAATACACGAATTCGATAGAGTATTTTCCAAAGCTTTCAAAAATAAAGTTTAAAAAGAATCGGACTTTTAGTTTAGGAGATATGAGCAATCAAAGTTGAAAATTATTTCCGCGTGCAACAATTTATTCAACTTTTATTGACATACTGCATCTTTCAGGTAGAATAAAAATTGAACTGTGTGAGGTATCATTTTGTTTTTGGTATCATTTACTAGGTGTATTCATTTTTATCAATATTCAATGAAAAACTGCTTTGTTGCACAGACAGTTCTAGAGAAAAACGTACTTTCCAAACCATCTAAATTTTTCTTTGTTTTTCAACTTTGACTTGAATTTAAAAAAAAATACATTTTTGCTTTTCCGAAATATTTTGTATACGGGATCATTGCATATTTCTTTACCTGAATCAAAGGTCGATACGTGCAGTCTTGGGTTTTGTGGCTCCTACATCGATAACAGTGACGCTACCTCGCACGAAAAACGGCCAAAAATGGGCTGTCGCAGCTCAAATTCCCATACAAAATCCAAATTTTGACGTTTTTCGTGCGAGGTAGCGTCACTGTTATCGATGTAGGAGCCACAAAACCCAAGACTGCACGTATCGACCTTTGATTCAGGTAAAGAAATATGCAATGATCCGGTATACAAAATATTTCGGTAATACAAAAATGTAGTTTTTTTTAAATTTAGGTCAAAGTTGAAAAACCAAAAAAAATCAGGTACTAATGTACTAATGAAACTATATACTCAGGTACACTCAATAATTTAACCATTTTTAAGTTTTCGCTACCTAAATTATGTAGTTAGCTATTAATCCATTTGCAGGTAAGTCTTTTTAACTTCGACCTACCTTTTTAAAAAGTTTTTGTGGCATTGCATATGCAGGTTGGCCGTTACAATTGACCTGAATTTGACCAAGTTTTTTAACCTGCTTTTTATTTTGGCAAAGGGTGGTATATGCATATGTATATATATTGCAGTCCTTTTTTGTATAGGTCCATAGTTATATTTTGACTTTTAAACCATTAAGTTGTGTATAAACAGTGAAAATGGCGATGGAAAATATAAAATTGTTTGAGATATTTAGAACTTCAAACAACTTCAACGAATTTAAGGAAGCTGTTCTCGTTGAATTAAATATAGAATCGGACAACCCGGAGAAGCATACAATTATAATACATAATATTAATATTGTATATGCTAGAATTGACGCTAAATGGAAGATCTCACATCGTAATACTACATGGTTCAATAGCAGAAACGCAACCTGGTTAGTTGGAAAGCAGATGCTAGATGATGGACCCTCCACGTCCACAGGACGATGCTCAGGAAGACCAATTAAAACCCTGGAAGACTGTTCAGCTTATACAAGAAAGAGAAAACTTTCAGATGCAACATGTCATATAGCTACGGATCACTTATCGGAGGCGCTGTCAATCAAATATATGAACGACAAGGAAAACAAGAGGTCACATATCACAAAAGCTGTTTTGCAGGCAAGCCCCATTAGACTTGAAAGGATAAACAAGAGCATCGTCACTCCGCCAAATTCACAACCAAGGCCGTACACCGTTGAAGAGGCTTTGGCATTGTTTATGGATTTGGGAATGTCTAAGGACAAATATTCAATATTGCGACATTCCTTGAAGCAGCATAATGTCGATGTTCTGCCAGGATATAAAAAAATTGGAGAAGCTAAAAAGAAGGCAGGACCGACTCCACATGTGACGGAGGTATCAGCAGAAGTAAAACTTCAAGACCTGGTGGACCACACTGCGAAAAGGCTCATTGAAAGTTTACCTGACCATCAGATTGAGAATCTTCCGCAAAATCTCACATTGATCAGCAAGTAGGGATGTGATGGATCTTCAGGACAAAGTGCATATAAGCAAATAATAGAAACGGAAGATACATCCATTACAGATGCCAACATGTTTATGGCTTCTCTTGTCCCCCTGAGGCTAAAATCGGATACTTCAGAACATTGGAAAAATCCCCGACCTTCGTCTGCTCACTACTGCCGCCCTATATTATTTAAATACGCCAAGGAATCTTCTGAATTGATAAAGTCCACAGTGACTGATATTAAGAATCAGATTAAAAATATAAAACCAGGATTATTGGATTTCAAGGATGGTCCAACTATTACTGTTAACTATGAATTTGCCCTGACTATGATCGATGGAAAAGTTCTAAACGAACTAACAAATACGAAATCGACCTTGACATGCGCTTTTTGCAAAAAAACACAGAAGGACTTTCAAAACTTGGATGATTCCTTAATTGAAGAGGAAAATTTGGAATATGGCATTTCCCCATTGCATGCAAGAATAAGATGTATGGAGTTTATTTTAAAACTTGCATATACCATCCCGCGAACGGAAGAATCTTTTGACGATAGCATGCCAGCCAAAGAGAAACATAAACACAGGAAAAAAATGATTCAAGACGAATTCTTTTCGAGACTTGGACTGAGGGTCGACTGCCCCAAATATGGATACGGGAACACAAACGATGGAAACTCATCCCGGAAATTCTTTAAGGAACACGAAATTACAGCAAAATAACTGGAGTGGATGAAGGCATTATCCAAAGATTGGCTGTAATTTTAAATATTTTAAACTGCAAGGACAAAATTAACACCCGAAAATTTGGCGAATATGCCTCGAAGACTGCAGAGTTGTTATTTGAAAAGTATCCAGAAAAGAAGCTTACTCCAACGCTTCATAAAATTTTGGCACACGGTCAAATTTTAATAGAACATCAGAGCCTTCCAATAGGAGAGATGTCAGAGGAGGCCCAGGAAACGAGAAACAAGGATTACAAGAAATTCAGGTACATGAATACTTGTAAAATATCACGAACAAGGCAAAATCAGGATCTTTTCAACATGTTGGCAGCCTCTTCAGATCCATTTATTTCATCTATTAGACATGTGAAATCGAAAAAGAATTAGAAAGTATTTATTCTTCAGAAATGTTAAGATTATTGGATATTCCTAACGATCCATCGGAAATAGATGCATGTTTTATAGTAAAAAAAATAAAAACAATTAAAAAAATTTTTTTTGTAAATTCGGTTTAAGTTAAAAATTAAATTTAAAATAACTTTTTATAGTATAATAGGCCATTAAAAATTATTTATCGATCCGAAAAACTTGGAATTTATCATTTTGCATAGGAAAATATGCACTGGTAACAAAGTTCAACTTTGGCTATTTATTGTAAAGCTTCTAGATATTGTAGCACCATGTTCTTTTGCAGACTAAATTCTGAAAGTTTTTCTTTTAAGCGCAATTTATTTCATGAAGATATCTTGATTCGTTCGGAAGTTATTAATTTAGCAAGCTGAAATGACCAAAGGCCCCACTGTGCGTCGTACAGTGCACAGTGGTTTGGCTTGTATGGAGACGAGGCCATAAATACTTCTAGTTGTTATATCGTGACGAAATTTTCACCAAAATTCTAGAAAAATATTTTAATTATATAATAAAAAACTTGGCCATATCGCACGACTATATTCTATAGCTACCATAGGACATATTGGACAATATCGGAGCTACGATCTCGTTCGTTCTCTTTTGTAGTAACCAGACGTGTTTTTTTTTGCGCTCCGCATTTTTCCTTTTGTTTTAATAACAGCCGGTGTTTTTTTAAAACAAACCTTAAGTAAATTCTCTTAAAATAACTATAAATCTAAAACCTATTCTTAACCGCGGAGTGCATGCCTTTTAACTTGTGTAATAAACATAATTATTTATTTATTTTGTGCGTCGGTTAGTCGTGTGTTTATTGTTGTTTGCTTTCTGTAAGTACGCTTAAAATACATTTAGCCCGCTCTCTTTTCGTAGCTTTTCGTTCTATCACTCTCTCCCTATCACATATACATAACTAACTGTTCTTCATCTCTCTCTCAAAAAACTTTGTGCAGTAGCGCTCTCTCTCTAATTAGCTGGTGCTGCAACTGTTCTCCCCCTCTCTCAGTCTTTACCGTGGTCTGATATCTATTTGTTTTGAATTTGAATTTTTTTTATTTCATTTTTTTTGTATAATTATTATATTTTGTTTAATAATTGTCTATAATTATGGAATTCTCTAATGTGTGTTCCGCCAAAACCTGCAAGAAGCAGATCAACCACGACCAGCTCTGCGATAATGTAGTTAGTGCACGCAAAATGTGCTGGATTTTCGGGCCTCGTGGGTGATGCCATCTCCAACCGCTGGCCTGCATTACAGTTGTTAGGCATGTCGTGTGGTTGACATGGTCATGTTTATGAGGGGCTTTAAGGAGCTCGGCCTTAAACAACAGTACGATCTGCTCCTAGCCATGGAGTCTCAATTTAGCAGTTTTAAACTGCTGAATGAGTCTCCTAGCCACAAAAAGGTCCCTCCGCGGGATCTGCAAGTGCCAACTGTCTCTCAGCCACCGACCTCTGAAAAACTAACTTCGACCACTCACTGGTGGGAGTCCCACCAAAGCGACAAGTTTTTGTCTCGCATTCTGAGACAATTCTCAGAGGCGGGCGGACGCACATCCAGTGATTTGATAAAATCACTATGGACTCAAGTGAAAGTCCATTTTACTATTCATGAGGAATATGATAACCCAGAAGAAGAAGGATACGACATGGAAGCCTACCTGACCCTGGAAAAAGAGGTACAAGGAGCATTGGCAAAACCAGCAACATCAAGAAAAAATGAATGCAACTTTCACACATCAACATTCCATAGTTTGATGGGGACATACTAAAATGGTCCCAGTTCTATGACTTTATGATTCATGAAATAAACATGCCCACAGTACGGAAGATGTGGTATCTAAAAACAACCGTAAATGGAGATGCAGAAAGATTGATCCGACAATTCGATTTTAAGGAAGACAATTATATGAGCGCCTGGGAAATTCTGATTGATACATATAACAATCCCAGAGACGTCGCTAGCACGGTATTGAACCGCTTCCTAAATCATTAATCACAGTTAATGACGATTCCAAGTTATTAAAAGAGTTGGACGTTACAACAATCGAATCCCTGGCATCACTAAAGGGATAGGGCATCAATATGTCCACCTGGGATCCAATATTGATAGCCGTCATGTGCAACCGTAAATACAGGAAAATCAAAAACGCCTCTCTATAAATTCTGCAAGAAGGCAAGCTATTGGCTCTACTGATGAGATGAATTTCGCTCCAAATCGCCACCAGAACGACTTAATTGGGTACAAAAGCAGAAATTGTGTGTCAACTGTTTTAAAACAAGCCACAAAACTAATGCATGCCCAAGTCGGACAAGTTTCAAGTGCGACAAAAAACACAATACCCTGCTGCACTTGGACATACCATCGGGCGAAAGTACCGAACCAAGAGCACCGACGGTTAGCGCAGCAAGCAACAATAATTACAACCAACTGGCTACAGCAAAAATAGCACTAGAATCAAACAATGGACAGAGTGCCCATCTCAGAGCTTTGCTGGATTCAGGATCACAGATCAACTTGGTCTCTGAACGAATGGCATCAATGTTATCAGTTAAAATTGATGATACAACTGTAGTGAACCCATGCATGTACATATGTAACACTCTGTTATATATATAAATACATATATAAGCGCGTACATATACGCAGTGACATAAACAACTAATGTTTATGTTACACATTCCTTTTGCACAGCAACGATCTACGACTTGAACGTAGATCGGTCGGCTACCAAAACTGCTGATCAGGCATTTACTCAAACTCAGGCAGAACCCAAACGACCCAACACTGAGGCGATGGGTCTCCCTCTCGAAAGCCTCTTAATGCTAATCATGCATTTCCATTAGACTCAGGCAGAGACCACACGCACTAATACTAATGCGGTGGTACTCTTTTCATATAATGCATGGGAGAACTCTCGCTCTCCGTTATACATAAGAACAATTGTACCCTAGGATAAGAACGAGAAAAGATTCAATAAACATTCTCAATAAAACCACCAAGCTGAGTAGTCGTGTCTACTCCTTTAAACGTACATTTAATACATCCAACCTAACACAACATTACGCATCGAAGGAATTGGAGGTCAGTCAAAGACCAGCAGAGCACGAGCAAATGTTCTAACAAAATCCCTTCACGGTGGATTTATGCAAAGAATTGAAGCATTCGTACTACCTCAAATAATTGCTGATCAACCAGAGCAGGCAATCGATGCAAGGAACTTGAACATACCAAACAAATTCCCAATTCAGATCCGGATTTACATAAGCCAGGAAAGATCGACGTGCTCATCGAAGCAGAGCATTATTACTCGCTACTACTCCCAGAGCAAAACTGCCAAAAACAGGAGGCCCTTTGATTCAAAACTCAAAATTGGGATGGATTGTGGCAGGAAAAATCAAGTCTGCACACAACTCCTCATCCATTTGCGCAATTGGACTTAGCGAGTTCGTGCAAAAATTCTAGACTCTGGACAATTTAGAGACAGAAGAAAAACCCCGCACACCAATTGAAGCACATAGCGAAGCTCACTTTGTAGAGAACCTACAAACAGCATCGGATGGCAGGTTGATCGTGAAACTCCCCGTAAAACTCTTCAGCCCTGGGGGGATCTTTGGAAACTGCAACCAAAAGATTCGTGGCATTAGAGCGGCGGAGTTCACAAGACATCTGGAAAGGCTACGTAGAATTCATGAATGAATTTGAAGGACTTGGACACTGAAGATGGTTCCAGCGTCACAAGTGCCATTACTTACATTACTTCATACCATGATGCATCATGCAAATCAACAAGCGGAAAATCTCTAAATGACATTCTGCATTCCGGACCCAAAGTTCAGAGTGAACTTATGTCTATTCTACTCGTTTTCGTACACATAAGTACGTATTCATAGCGGACATCGAGAAAATGTACCGACAAGTGTGTATAAATCCCGAGGATCACTTTCATCAGATGATAGTCTGGAGAAACAATCCATCTGAAGATATCAGGTACTATCGCCTGAAAACAGTCACATGTGGGACCACATCTGCACCATTCCTGGCTACGAAATGTCTAGATCATTTGGAAGCTCGATACAAAAAAAGATTACTTATGGGATCTGCTGTATTAAAGAACGACTTCTATGTAGATGACTGTCTTACTGGCGCCGATACCACTCAAGAAGCAATACAAGTTCAACAAGAACTTAATAAAATATTGTTACCGTTCGGCCTTAAACTTCGCAAAGGTGCTCCAACAACGACCAGATGGAATTCCCAAAGGAATTCCCAAGGAGGACGTTGTCAACGACGTCAAACTAGGTGAAACATTAGAGCAATACATCGTAAAAACGCTGGGTCTCATTCGAATGCCAAAACAAGACCAACTGCGAGGACGAACCACTAAAAGCTAAGCAACACGCATTACCAAAAGGGTCATGTGCTCAGAATTGGCCCAAATCTTTGACCCACTGGGACTCTTTGCATCAGTGGTAGCCAAGGCAAAAATATTTATGCTGCATCTGTGGGAGATTAAACTCGATTGGGACACTGAACTACCACTACAACTCCAAAACGAATGGAAGGAGTATCGCGAGGATCTACAATCGTCAAACTCTATGGAGATTCCCCAGCACATATATGATGGGAAAGTACCAGTCACCCAGGATCTACATACCTTTGTAGACGCATCGGAACGGACCTATGGCGCGGCAGTGTACGTACGAGCCACCTACAAAAACAATCAGGTCTCTGTACGACTGTTATGCTCAAAATCTCGAGTGGCACCCACCGCCAAACAATCCCTACCAAACTCACCAATCTGCTACAAAACTAGTCGAGCACCCACAACGACACTTTGCGCAGGAGAAATAAAGCGTGCTCGCATTATGATCCTATGAACGATTCAACAAGTTGAGTTCACAGCGGATTAAAAACAGTTACAGCGCTATAAAATAGTGGATAAAAAGAGTTCGATCATTTCGTTATCGCCCATACTTGGAGATGATGAACTCATCCGAGTTGGCGGAAGACTAGAATAAGCTCCAATTCCGTACAACGTAAAACACCCAATCCTGCTACCGTACAACGACCCAATAGTGAAAATGATTATGCGAGAACTTCATGAGGAAAATCTGCATTGCGGTGCCCAAGAACTAAGGGCAATTGCAAGACAACAATATTGGATCATCAACGACAAGACGATAGAAGCATCATACATAGCTGTATTAGATGCACCAGAGCCAGACCAAAGTTGACGCACCAGATCATGGGCAATCTTCCAGCACAAAGAATCACGCAAGCACGCCCATTTCTTAATGCAGGCGTTGACTACTGTGGACCAATTATGATCCACCATAAAATCCGTGGAAAACGGCCAGATAAGGCATATATTGCCGTATTCTGCTGCTTCTCGACAAAGGCTGTACATCTGGAGGTAGTGAGTGACTTAACCACATATGCATTCTTGGCAGCACTCCGGCGATTCCTTAGCAGACGTCGGAAGTGTCAGACTTTTCATTGTGACAACGCAACATATTTCGTCGGCGCAAGTAACAAGCTGAAGGAATTGGAAGAAGCAATATTTAGCAAAAAGGCATATGCTCTGATCACAAATCACCGCAACAAAAAGCAACTGGATCCTGAATTCATTCCTCCTCGGGCACCATCGTTTGGCGGTCTCTGACAGCTGCAGTAGAATCAGCGAAAAGGCTGCTAATTACAACCACAGAAACAGCATCCATGACGTTGAGGAGCTGAACACAGTCATAATCAAATTGAGGCAATTCTCAGTACCGACCAAGAACTTCAATGTCAAACAGGTCAACGGATACAAGTGCGCTCACTCAAGAGCATCTCCGATCGATGACGCAGATCAGCACGCTGACGTCAATACTGATCGTCAAGGAAAACGCTGGTTACAGCCTGAGAACTGGTGTCCGGCTTAAAACATGCACTTTGGAAACAATGGTCTGCGGAATACCTGCTGAGCTACAAACTCGGCACGAATGGAATAGCACCTCCAAAGGTGATCGAAAGCCTTTTAGTTTTGGTGACGGAAGACACCTTCCAGCTAACGAAGTGGCCACTAGGTCGCAACATCAAAACGTCAATCCTGGGCAAGACTACCATTTCAAGTGGTTAACGTAATAACATCGTCCGGTGGATACAAGCGCCCATCAGTCAGCCATGGCTCCACCGCTCTCAAGAAGTATTGGAACAAAACGCTGGCAACAACATCAACACAGCGAAAAAGGTTATTGTTACCTACGCTTACATCCACATTGTTTGTGTTACTTTTCATGCTGCCATTGGCATTGTCACAATCAATTAATGTGACGCAATTTGCAAACAAGCCTGGAATATTCTATGAGAAACTTGGAACCTGAAGAATGACCACTTCCGAATGGGCCCTGATTATATACTACGACTTGGATCCATCTGATGTATTAATCGGGATTACCATCGGACAATAAGCCCAACGCTAGTATCTCCTGAGCAATTAAGAGAGTAACTAGACCAAATACGGGATCACTTGCCAGCTGATCAAATGTGATCAAATTATACAGGCTTATGCGAGCCGAAGGAACGCCGACTGCCACACATATAATTTTCAAGGTGACAATACCTCTAGTTTCAACAGTTCAGCTCGAAGTTTTCAGTATTATGCCGATCCCGGTCTGGGACTCAACAAGTTGGAGCTTGTTCAATCTCAAAACGACCATAATAACTGTAAACACACACCGAGATCAATTCATGGGTTTTACTCCAGAAGAATTTCGACGCTGCTTTAAACTACTCAACGAAGAATTCATCTGCTTTGATCATCAAACAGCCTTCAACGTCGACAATCGCTGCGAGTTTCAGTTGTAAACACTAAAGCAGCACATTTATGTGAAATGACCCACATTAAGGCTGACATGGTGTGGTCCAAAACTCAGCAGGCAAATAAATGGATCTTTGCAACACAGTCTACAATGAGACTGCAGGCAGTTTGCGACGGGTCTCCGTCAACCATACAACTGGAAGGAACGGGCTTACTCTCACTCTCACCTGGATGCACTGCTCGCAATTCAGAGATAAGCATCAGCAGCTTCAGCACAAGAATCAGCGGGGTAAAATCGACCTACCCTCGATTTGGGGACATAAGCTTACCAGCGACATCCCCTTCGCCAGCAACTGTATAATTGGAGAACCAGACATCAGACATCTTCAAGAATTGGATGATCTACGCCTGCAATTAGTGGCAATCAATCAACAAAAGCTGCCACACCATCTCAACACAGTGCAGCACCATCAAATCGCTACTTATGCTGCCCTTGCAATATCAATGCTATTGATTATTGCGTTCATTCTCCGAAAGAAGTATCAAGGCCGTCAATGATCAACCAAGCATAGCCTGGCGGATCATCAGCCCCGATCCCCATTCCACGCCGCTTTTCAGTCGACTTGGGCGATGGTAGCTTAAGAGAATCAGCGCTTTCTGTACCATGTTTTACCTATAAATAGAGTTTAAGTTTTTTGAATAAAATCAGTATCAGAAACAGTACCATCACTGCCTGTTCACTCGTCTACTCTACAATAGGAATCATCAGAGGCTGTCGCTGTATCTTCAGACCCTCATCTGTTCATCGTAGGAATCCCTCTCCGCAGTCCAACTGGTTCCAGTTCAATTTCGACCACAAAACTGTAAACGTTTTATGTACCGTATGCAAACCAACTCACACACAAAAAAAGACATACTAACAACAGTATTGCTACTTTATGTTGATGCGTTAGTCACAAGGGGTTGTTCACATACATAGATAACTTTTTTTTAAATGTGGGATTTGGTGAGAAGCCACAGAGATCAGCAGAGTCTGTTAAGCTAACAGAGCCCGTAACACGAAGAGAGACCAGAAGCCTCTGTCGAACGAATAGAGGAGAGAACAAGAGTTCCACGATCGACGCCAGTTAATTCGGTGCCAAAGTCTCTCTCGCAAACGCGCAAAAAGTCAAGCGCAGCGTTAAATTATAAGTCCAACATTACATACTTAATTTAAACATACACCCATGGTAACCAGAGAAAATATCTAATAATAATACGAATAAAGCATTAAATATAACACTGTCGTCCTGGATTCGTCTAATAACTACGGAAAACCAAGGGCCATACTTTTTGGGGGCTCAGCCGGAGATTTGGACAGTTACGATTGGGAAGTCATCAAACTAGAATGTTTGTTTAAAAAGATATATTGCAATCTTAATTGAATCGTTTCGGAGCTGATTGGAACATTCGGAACAAATTTCCAAAATCTCCACGCCGCGCAAAGATATTGAAAAAGAAGCGTGCGAGGAAGAGAGACGGCGCACAGTGGGACCTTTGGCCATTTCAGCTTGCTAAATCAATAACTTCCGAACGAATCAAGATATCTACATAAAATAAACTGCGTTTAAAAGAAAAAACTTTCACAATTTAGTCTGCAAAAGTACATGGTGCTACAATATCTAGAAGCCTTACAATAAATAGCCAAAGTTAAACTTGTTACCAGTGCATATTTTCCAATGTAAAATGATAAATTCCAAGTGTTTCGGATCGATAAAGAATTTTTCAATGGCCTATCATACTATAAAAAGTTATTTTACATTTAATTTTTAACTTAAACAAAAATTACAATAAAAGAAAAATTACTTTTTTTAATTGTTCTTATTTTTGGTTTACTATAAAACATGCATCTATTTCCGATGGATCGTTAGGAATATCCAATAATCTTAACCTTTCTGAAGAATAAATACTTTCTTATTCGTTTTTTGGATTTCACTTGTCTGATAGATGAAATAAATGGATCTGAAGAGGCTGTCTGTGGCTGGCATGCTATCGTCAAAAGATTCTTCCGTTCGCGGGATGGTACATATATACAAGTTTGAAAATAAACTCCATACATATTATTCTTGCATGCAATGGGGAAATGCCATATTCCAAGTTTTCCTTTTCAATTAAGGAATCATCCAAGTTTTGAAAGTCACTTTTGTGTTTTTTTTGCAAAAAGCGCAAAAAGCGATTTTGTAGTTGTTAGTCCGTTTAGAACTTTTCCATCGATCATAGTAAGGGCAAATTCATAGTTAACAGTTAATAGTTGGACCATCCTTGAATTCCAATAATCCTGGTTTTATATTTTCAATCTGATTCTTAATATCAGTCACTTTGAACTTTATCAATTCAGAAGATTGCTTGGCGTATTTAAATAATATAGGACGGCAATAGTGAGCAGACGAAGGTCGGGGATTTTTCCGATGTTCTAAAGTATCCGATTTTAGCCTCAGTGGGACAAGAGAAGCCATAAACATGTTAGCATCTGTAATGGATTTATCATCCGTTTGTATTATTTGCTTATATGCACTTTGTCCTGAAGATCCATCGCATCCCCACTTGCTGATCAATGTGAGATTTGCATGGAAGATTCTCAATCTGATGGTGAGGTAAGCTCTGCGAGCCGTTTCGCAGTGTGGTCCACCAGGATCTTAGAGTTTCACTTCCACTGATACCTCCGTCATATGTGGAGTCCTGCCTTCTTTTTACTTCTCCTTTTTTTGTATATCCTGGCAGAACGCTCGACATAATGCTGCTTCAAGAAATGTTGCAATATTGAATATTTGTCCTTAGACATTCCCAAATCCATAAACAATGCCAAAGCCTCTTCAACGGTGTATGGCCTTGGTTGTGAATTTGTCGGCGTGCCGATGCTCTTGTTTATCCTTTTAATTCTAATCGGGCTTGCCTTCGAAACAGCTTTTGTGATATGTGACCTCTTGTTTTCCTTGTCGTTCGGATATTTGATTGACAGCGCCTCCGATAAGTGATCCGTAGCTATATGACATGTTGCATCTACAAGTTTTCTCTTCCTGTATAAGCTGAACACTCTTCCAAAATTTTAATTGGTCTTCCTGTGCATCGTCCTGTGGACGTGGAGGGTCCATCATCTAGCATCTGCTTTCCAACTAACCAGGTTGCGTTTTTGCTATTGAACCATTTAGTATTACGATGTGAGATCTCCCATTTAGTTTTATTACTATTTATTTAATATTGTTTCTTATACTTGTATGCTGCTCTGGGTTGTCCGATACTACATTTAATTCAACGAGAACACCGTCCTGAAATTTGTTGAAGTTTTTTGAAGTTCTAAATATCTCAAACAATTTTATATTTTCCATCGCGATTTTCACTGTTTATACACAACTTAATGGTTTAGAAGTCAAAATAGAACTTGTAATGAGTAACGTGTCTAAGGCGGGATGTAATTCTCAGCTATGACCGGCACGTATTGTTTCCGGCTGCTGGCTCGTCGGCAAGAGGGGTGGTGTTATTTTATTTGCCATAGTCTGAGGCCTTAATAATGCTTTATTTTAAATTAAACGTGCAAGACAAGCCATAAAAGAATACCGGATAGAGAACATTACAGACGACCACTGGACACAGACATTTGTCAACTTGACGGACGGACTATCCTCAGATGGATCGAGGAATGTTTTGCCCTCCCTACCTTGGTCATGGCCTACCGCTGAAATATTATCACTGCCATAACCCCTTATTATGCAGGCACTAACTACAGGGCTGTGAAGGGGAGATCAAATAGAAAGATTTAAGTAAACATTATAATATTATTTATTACAACTAAAGGTAAAGGTAACTAAAATTAAAACTGCCCACATTATATACTTGAGTCTGGCCCATAAATGTAATTAGAATTTATACTTAACAATAGTGACATGAAAAATTATATGAAGATTTGTTTAAAAACTATAAATAACAAAGGTATGTAAAGTACTGCGACTTTGGCACACTCTCTCATGCACATTACATACCGAGAACTAAAACTCACTCTGATGTCACAATCCACCGACGAAAGCGCTTTCTGCTGGTGTCTGCAAACCTTTTTGAATTGAATGTATGTAAATTGTATGTATATTTTTATATTTTATATTTTTTTGTATATTACATTTTGGGTCGGTGTCTCACTGTTTTATGTGCATGAAAGGGTATTTTCTAAAGGTCTGTTTTCTCCATAATTTTATTTTTTGATTTCTTATTTTTCTTTTCCTTTTTGCATTTACTCTCTCGTTTTAATTTATTCGTCTCATCTCCCGTTTTCGATTCTAGCTGTTTTTTCGCTCTACTTAATTCTATTTCTTAACCTAATCTTCTCCTCTTATTTGCAACTACTCTTATAATCTAAGATGCTGCGCTCATTGCATCGCTCTCCTCGCGTTCTTCGCCTACTCCGCCGTTAGCTAGTGCTTCTTGGCTCTCCCTCTCTTATACAGGAATCTTCTTCTTTCTTTTACTTTTCGCCTATGGCTCTACTGGCTCTCCTTCGTTTATTTCTTTTCGGTGAATTCTAGGTCATTGCCCTTTCATCGCAATTTCACTGCCAATATATATAAAAACATTTCAATACCTCTGCACAGACACTATTACCTAACCAATATCTACCCACGCATCACTTTTTAGGGCAAGGCATCCAGGTTATGGTCAGCACTAGGGGTCAAAAGTAGCACTTTTCTTTTGCGCTTTAAAAAAATATAAATGTGTTACATGGATCCGCCTTTAGGGATTCAACAAAAATTTTCGCCTTCTTTTCACTTGGCCTTGTATGTTTCCACTTTTATGTTTCCTTCTCCCGTTTTGAAGATCACAGGCCCAGCGACGACGAGCCGGCTGTGCGCGTGCGCAAAGACTAAAACGTCTTGGTTTCCCTCTTTCTCTCTGGGCGCTTTGCAACAGCTGTTCCTGGCTGTGGCGCTCCGCTAGGCAGAATCGATGGGTGCCAAATCTATTTATTTGAGAAATTCTAGTTTTATGACCTGCACAAAAAAACCAAAATTTGGGCTATCCTAAACACTTTCAGCTTACCCGTGGGATTTGACACCGGGCCGAAATAAATTATAACGAAATTAATTATAACCGCAGTTATAACAGCTGCCACCACTTGCACTTTGTTAATTTGAATTGATGTAATTATACTTCCAATTTTTTTTTTTTTTTTTAAATAAATTGTCGGAGCCTCGGTGTTCTCTGCTTGAGATTCAAAAGACGAAAGGAAGATGGAGACGCCACCAAGCTTCCATGAGCCCTATAGCCCAGCCAAATAACGTTCAAACGGTCAACTTTTTCTCCTCTTTCCTCCCACCATGTAACCACTCTCAGATTTCGCACAGATGGCGCCACTATTTAAATTTGCCCATGCACAGTTTTAGAACCACTGATTGGGACCCAATTATTCTTTTCGATATTTATTTTCTGCTCATGCAGCCGTTACAAAATCCCCCCTGCCAAAATCAGACTTGGGGATCCACAAGGCTGAACCACTTGTAGCTAAGCTTGACGTATATCTTTCCCGTGGTACCTTCCGACGAGTTTTCCTTGTAAATCTTCAAGCTCATAGATCGAGTTTCCCACTACCCGTCTCACTCTCGCCCTGATGAACAAAGGTCCTAGCTTCGCGTTGTAGCCAGCCTGAAAATTGCTTTGCTTAAAATTTCGCCGCAGAACTTCCTGTCCCACTTTGTAAGCTACTTCCCGTGCCCTCAGGTTATACTGTCGTTGGTACGTTGCACCAGATGAGATCATTTGCTGGCCAAAAACCATATAATACGGTATTGATCCCAACCCTGAGTGAACAGCCGACCTCAAAGCACAACATATTTTGCTAAGATTTTCATCCCAGTCTTTCTGGTCACTGCGAATGTAGGATCGAATACCAGCGATGACCGAGCGGTTGACCCGCTCAGAAGCGTTCGCTTGAGGCGCGTGTACGGCAGTTAGAGTGTGCGTTATTCTATAATTCCTCATTAAACTCTGAAACTTTTCGGATCTAAACTGCGAACCGTTATCCGATATTAGTCCCTCTGGCACCCCAAATGTATGAAACAATTCTTCCTCTAAATACTTCAACACAATGTCAGCATTCAGCTTCTTCACCGCCTTGAGAAACACAAACTTTGAGTAGTGATCAAGGACAATAAAAATTCCTATATTACCACTTCGAGACCTAGGATAGGGACCTAAAAAATCTATGTAAAGACGCTGGAAAAACCTTTGAGACTCTGCCGCTCTTCCCATAGGTGGCCGTAAAGGAGCATTCGGAGCTTTTGACATTTTACACTGTTCACAGGACGCTACGTACTCCTTTACGTCATTGACGAGACCTGGCCAGAAATAATACCGCCTGATCCGCTCAAGAGTCTTGTGGACTCCACCATGGGAAGCCAGTGGGTCGTCGTGTGCTCTCTTCAGCACTTCATTTACCATATCCTTGGGTACCCACAGCTTCCAAGCAAAAGCATCATTTAGGAGGTCTCCTTTAACATGCTCAGATCGGCGATAGATCAACGAATCGACTATCTTGAGGTCGGGAAGTTGATTCATATTGTTTTTTATTTTCTCCATTAGATCCACATACTCTCCCGATTTGAAATGAGCCGAATCTATGTCTACCAATAAGCCATTGCTGAAATCTAGTGCAGCTACTTGATCATATGGGACCCTCGATAAAGCATCTGGCACGACATTTAACTTTCCTTTCCTGTGCTGAATGCTAAAACGAAAACCCTGCAGTTTTAAAGCCCACCTCGCTAACCTTGAATTCAAATCATTCTGAGACATGAGCCATTTCAATGAGGCATGATCTGTAATCACTGTAAACTCCTGTCCCTCTACATATGCTCTGAATCTTTTTATGCTTACCAAAGCTGCTAGGCATTCCTGCTCTGTAACTGTGTAGTTTCTTTGTGCTTTATTAAGCTTCTTTGAAACAAATGCGATTGGTAACTCTTCGCCTTCGGTTGACTTCTGTACCAGGACTCCACCAACCCCACTTTTACTGGCGTCGCAGTGAATAAAAAATGGTTTCGTAAAATCTGGACTTTGGAGAACCGGTGCACGACAGAGCATCCCCTTCAAACTGTCAAAAGCCTCTTTGCCTTCTGTCGTCATCACGAATCTTTGCTTCGGCTTTAATAAATCGGTCAGAGGAGCGGAGACGGACGCAAAATTGCTTATGAACTTCCGATACCACCCTGCCAGTCCTAAAAAGCTTCTTAACGCTTTTAGCGACGTTGGTAACGGAAACTCTGATATCGCAGAGACTTTTTCTGGGTCAGTGCGAATACCGCCATCTCCTATTATATGCCCTAGGTACTTTACAGAGCGCATGCAGAATTTACTCTTACCGACATTTAATGTCAGGCCAGCTTCCCGGATCCGAGAGGCGACTGTATCCAAAACTTGTAAATGTTTCTCAAACGTGTCTGATACCAGCAACAAATCGTCCAAATAAACAAAAACTTCGTTTCTAAGCGATGCAGGAATAACCTTGTCCATTAATCGCGTCATTGTTTGAGCGGCATTGCAAAGGCCAAAAGGCATGACCTTGTAATGATACAGGGGACGTCCTGGAACCGTGAATGCAGTTTTTCCTCTAGACGCCGGATCCAACGGGATCTGCCAAAACGCGTCTTTCAAATCGAGGCTGCTTATAAAAACTGCCTTTGGCAACCGGCTAAGAATGCCATCGATTTGGGGAAGTGGGTATGCATCCTTTTCTGTAACCTCATTCACTTTTCTGCTGTCTAAACATACTCTAACCTTTCCCGGCTTACGTACAAGCACTACTGGGGATGACCACGGACTCTCTGACTCCTCAATCACTCCCAGTTGAAGCATACGGTCAATCTCAGTGTACAGCAACTTTTCGATTGCAGGTGAAACTGGGAAGTGACGTTGCTTGACTGGCTTTGCGTTGCCAGTGTCTATTGCATGCGACAGCACAGATGTTTTCCCGAGTCCGGCTACCGCAAAGGACGGAAAACGTTGGATAATTTCCTGCAATTGGACTACCTGTCTAGCTGTAAGAACGTGCTGTTCTGTGGCGGCTGATATTTCTGCCACAGTTAAAGGCGGGGGCAAAAGATCAAAGGCCGTCCAAAAATCGATGCCTAAGTAAATGTCTTGACTTAACGATGGGATTATATATACTTCTACTTCTTTGCTTATACCCTTATACTCTATACTAGTACTAAATTTACCCACTATTTTCTGCTGATTACCATCTGCAGTGCATGCATTGGATAGCACCTTCTTAAAAGGTTTTCTGCTGCATATATATTCGTTTGCCAATTGGCCTCCAATACAGGTCAGTGCAGCACCTGTATCGAGCAACCCTACTCGCTTCTTTTCAAGAAGAAAGACTTCTGCATACGGCCGGCTGTCTCCTTCCTTTCTCCTTATGCTCGCGATATACTTAACTGACTCCCAAAACTTTTTTGCTCGCTGACTGCTGCGAGAACTTGTTTTCGATGCAGCGTCCACATTTGAACCTCCAATCTTCCCAATCTCATTCAACCTAGTGTGCCAGAAATACTCTAGCTGATCAGCAGGAAGAGAATGCTCCCTGCTAACTGAACTGTCACTTCGGTTCACCCTTACTCCTTCGTCGCCGCTTGTCGGTTGGGAACACTTGTCAGTGGACGAGACGCTGCAGTGTTCCTTTGAGCGTTTTTTTGGCATCTCGCACAAGAAGGCTTATAGGAGTTTGGAATTCCGCATCCATAACAGAAAACTTTTCTTTTTGCCGAGCAGTCTTGGTATCTGTGACCCTCTTTTCTGCAATTCCAGCAGACGAGAGCAAAAGCACCTATCTCTGCTTCTACTTCGCCATCTGCAAATTCTACGGCTTCATCTATATCTGCTTCCTCCCAAAGTTCTGAAATCTGCTTCTTGAATACTGACGGTTTCTGATACCCATGGTTCTTTCGGACTTCTTCTAAAAAGCATTCTCGTTTCCTACATATGTCCCTCAAGGTTTCCATGGAATCCACTCGAATATTCAGAATTTCGTGTTGAATTTCGGCTCGCAAGTTACGCCTCACGATCTCTATCAGGGTTTTTTCACACAGCGGTTGGTCGAGTCTATCCGTTAGTTTTAGAATGGCATCGTAGAAACTTTCAAAATTTTCCTTTTCCTTCTGCTTCCTATCCCTAATCATTTGGCGGATATCCACATCCGTTCTGGAGTCTCGGAATTGCTTCTTTAGCGCTGCACACAGCTCTTGCCACCGTACTACTCCTACTGACTTGTGATAACGCCAAAAGAAATCAGAAGCCTTGCCTTCAAATAGCATATTTGCGTTTCCACATAGAAGTGAAAAATTTCCTTCTAAAGTCTGGTGGGTGAGGGCTTCAACTCTATAAATAAAGTTATCTACGCCTATAGTTTCGGTGGACCCAGAAAACCGTAGCTTCCAATTTGTCATTATGTGACCCACTTTGTCTGGCCTTTGGGCCAATTCCGAACCTACCGACCTAGAACTGGGAGTACGCTGTGGTGGCACTATTGGATCTGGTTGCTGCCCATTGATTCCTAGCAGCTGCTCTAAAGAAGTGTTCCTACTGGTATTAGGATTTGGTGTCTGCCTCCGCTGCTCTATCGAATCCATATGTGCCTCTACATTGGTATGAATAAGATTCGCCATTTGTTCTGTCAATTGCGTCAACAGCTCGTTCTGCATTGCTTTGACTGCAGCTGCGATTTCTGCTGACATTTGGCTCATCTTGCTAGTGGATGGATTACCACTCGTACCTGGATCTTCACTTGTTGTTTCTGCCAAGCTAAGCTGGCTTTCTGATCGCGGAATTGTTGCGAGTCTTGCTTGCTGCCTCGTAAGAAGAGATGTGCTTGTGGGATTTGAAATTGTTTGGGATATACAAACGGTATTACAAATCGGACATGTTGTTTTGCCTGTTAAATGCTTTTTTATGCAAGCCTTATGAAAAAGATGATCACACTTTGTTTTATAAGATTCCCCAGTGCTTAATTCTGCGTTGCATAAACTGCATATAACGACACGAGGAGGAACCTCTTTTTGTGGCGATCTATCCAAACCCATAGAATTATCTACTTTTCTCAAACTTGATCTCAATGACTACACCTATTCAAAAAAAAGAAATTTTGCATAATTTAACTAAAAAAAATATAAATAAATATTGAATTTCTTTGAAATAACTCAAAACATAAAGATAATTGATCTCCCGATTCACAATAGCTCCCTGTAGAACTGCATCTAGTGTCCGTTCTTGACAAAGTCTAATACAATCGAATGAACAAACAATAAATCGTAGACGGAGGCATTCAAGTTACAAATAGCTCTCCCTGTCTTTCAATCGACTCGATTGTTCGAACACAACAGATAGGAATACTGCGTGTTCCCAATCCAAGCCATCAGCCGTGGACAAGTGTTCAACCTTTACATTGAATCACCTTGATTTCCAAACGACTGAATGGGCTCTGAACAGAAACATGCAAAACAAATAGAATTAGAAATAAATGAAAACAGTAGCTAAGTGAATGTGGTCAGAAGATCGCTGCTTGCAGCAAGTGCATTCCGAATTCCTATGCATTCAATCTCAGTTATGTCCTCACTTGTAACAAAAACGTCACACTCGAACCCACATCTCACTGGACAGGCGATTCCCCTTGGGGGCTAAGCTGCCTGTATTCCTAATTCTGATAAGGGTCCAGTGCACGCGGAAAGCTTGATTCAGACTAGTTAATTGTCATTAAAGCCATATGCTAAACAGCTTAACTTTACAGACAACAACCTTTTGATATGCTTTTGTAAAGAAAATGGCTGTAAAAGAAATAAGGAAAAATGGATACTTGTGGTCAATGTAATGTGTGAGTCACCTAGTATTGAATAATCTGAATTGATCTGATGTAACCAACAAGGTGGCCCCACGTTGGGCGCCATAAATAAAGAACTTATTAATTATTACTGTAATGAGTAACGTGTCTAAGGCGGGATGTAATTCTCAGCTATGACCGGCACGTATTGTTTCCGGCTGCTGGCTCGTCGGCAAGAGGGGTGGTGTTATTTTATTTGCCATAGTCTGAGGCCTTAATAATGCTTTATTTTAAATTAAACGTGCAAGACAAGCCATAAAAGAATACCGGATAGAGAACATTACAGACGACCACTGGACACAGACATTTGTCAATTTGACGGACGGACTATCCTCAGATGGATCGAGGAATGTTTTGCCCTCCCTACCTTGGTCATGGCCTACCGCTGAAATATTTATCACTGCCATAACCCCTTATTATGCAGGCACTAACTACAGGGCTGTGAAGGGGAGATCAAATAGAAAGATTTAAGTAAACATTATAATATTATTTATTACAACTAAAGGTAAAGGTAACTAAAATTAAAACTGCCCACATTATATACTTGGGTCTGGCCCATAAATGTAATTAGAATTTATACTTAACAATAGTGACATGAAAAATTATATGAAGATTTGTTTAAAAACTATAAATAACAAAGGTATGTAAAGTACTGCGACTTTGGCACACTCTCTCATGCACATTACATACCGAGAACTAAAACTCACTCTGATGTCACAATCCACCGACGAAAGCGCTTTCTGCTGGTGTCTGCAAACCTTTTTGAATTGAATGTATGTAAATTGTATGTATATTTTTATATTTTATATTTTTTTGTATATTACATTTTGGGTCGGTGTCTCACTGTTTTATGTGCATGAAAGGGTATTTTCTAAAGGTCTGTTTTCTCCATAATTTTATTTTTTGATTTCTTATTTTTCTTTTCCTTTTTGCATTTACTCTCTCGTTTTAATTTATTCGTCTCATCTCCCGTTTTCGATTCTAGCTGTTTTTTCGCTCTACTTAATTCTATTTCTTAACCTAATCTTCTCCTCTTATTTGCAACTACTCTTATAATCTAAGATGCTGCGCTCATTGCATCGCTCTCCTCGCGTTCTTCGCCTACTCCGCCGTTAGCTAGTGCTTCTTGGCTCTCCCTCTCTTATACAGGAATCTTCTTCTTTCTTTTACTTTTCGCCTATGGCTCTACTGGCTCTCCTTCGTTTATTTCTTTTCGGTGAATTCTAGGTCATTGCCCTTTCATCGCAATTTCACTGCAATATATATAAAACATTTCAATACCTCTGCACAGACACTATTACCTAACCAATATCTACCCACGCATCACTTTTTAGGGCAAGGCATCCAGGTTATGGTCAGCACTAGGGGTCAAAAGTAGCACTTTTCTTTTGCGCTTTAAAAAAATATATATGTGTTACATGGATCCGCCTTTAGGGATTCAACAAAAATTTTCGCCTTCTTTTCACTTGGCCTTGTATGTTTCCACTTTTATGTTTCCTTCTCCCGTTTTGAAGATCACAGGCCCAGCGACGACGAGCCGGCTGTGCGCGTGCGCAAAGACTAAAACGTCTTGGTTTCCCTCTTTCTCTCTGGGCGCTTTGCAACAGCTGTTCCTGGCTGTGGCGCTCCGCTAGGCAGAATCGATGGGTGCCAAATCTATTTATTTGAGAAATTCTAGTTTTATGACCTGCACAAAAAAACCAAAATTTGGGCTATCCTAAACACTTTCAGCTTACCCGTGGGATTTGACACCGGGGCCGAAATAAATTATAACGAAATTAGTTATAACCGCAGTTATAACAGCTGCCACCACTTGCACTTTGTTTAATTGAATTAAGTAATTTTACTTCCAATTTTTTTCTGGATTTACATAAGTTGTCGGAGCACTCGATGTTCTCCGCTTGAGATTCAACTGACGAAAGGAAGATGGAGACGCCACCAAGCTACCATGAGCCCTATCGCCCAGCCAAATGACGTTCAAACGTCAACCTTTTCTCCTCTTTCCTCCCACCATGCAACCACTCTCAGATTTCGCACAGATGGCGCCACTATTTAAATTTGCCCCATGCACAGTTTTAGAGCCGCTGATTTGGACCCAATTATTCTTTGCGATATTTATTTTCTGCTCATGCAGCCGTTACAAACTATGGAGCTGTACACAGAAGGACTGCAATATACTAGAGTTGGGTTGCTCATGAGTGAGTGAACAAAAAAGAGCTGTTCACTTCAGTGAGTGAACTGAACATGTTCACTAATTTTTTGTTCAGTTGCTCACTTGCTCACTTGTTCACTCAGTTGTTCACTTGCTCACTCAGTTGCTCACTGTTCAGTTGTTCACTCAGTTGTTCACTGTTCAGTTGTTCACATAGTTGTTCACTGTTCAGTTGTTCACTCAGTTGTTCACTCACTCAGTTGCTCACTGTTCAGTTGTTCACTCAGTTGTTCACTTGTTCACTCAGTTGCTCACTGTTCATTTGTTCACTCAGTTGTTCAGTTGTTCACTTGTTCACTCAGTTGCTCATATTCAAAAATATGAATAAACAACTTTTTTTGTCTTCGTTTTACTTTATAAAATATTTCTACTTTTATCTATTTTTATCCGATATTCTATAATTGGGTGGGGGTATTGCTTGAAATTCTTATACATATATGCATCTTTATGTATGTATTTCGAATGTACCACAAAAATAGACTTGGTGAACTGAACAACTGAGTGAACAACGGAACAGTGAACAACTGAACAGTGAACAACTGAGTGAACAAGTGAACAACTGAACAAGTGAGTGAACAACTGAAGAGTGAGTGAGCAACTGAGTGAACAAGTGAGCAAGTGAACAACTGAGCAAAGTTAGTGAGTTTGTTCACTCACTTAAAAGGGAGCAACTGAGCTTGTTCACTAAAGTGAACACTCTTTACCCAACTCTACAATATACATATACCACCTGTTTAGAGTGGGGACGGCGTTGGCGGGGCAGCCGCTCTGTGGTCCAGCCACACTTCGCTGTTAGCATTCCAGCTACGCAAGCGGCTGCCCTCGCTCTCGCCCTCATACATGAGAGCATTTTTCCCCCCGGCGACGCGTATCTCACCACGATCGCGCTCCCGCCCACGCTCACGCATATATTCAAATTTACTTACGCTCCTAAGCGAGACGGTTCCGCACGCGACTATTCACTCGAATAAAACCTTTTACTTAGTGAAACCCCTGGACTTATTCTTTCTGTTGACTTGGGATTCTGGACTGTGGAAAAAGACGCCATTCTGCTGAAACATTGGTCCTTCGAGCCGGATTCTTCTGCCTTCCCCAACAAGGAGAAATCTCCAGCCTTCCAGCACGGCATCGCCTTCAACACCTTCAGCGCCTTCAGATCCCAAGATAAGTACGACTTTCGTTTACCAGAACTCGCCTCCATGCGCGGTTTTGTTCCGAAATTCCTCAAGTCCGAGGTCCGCGATATAAGTACATATATATATTCTTATATATGTACTTATTTCCTTCTTCTGTGCAATTCTGTTTTTTCGTGTCTTTTCGTATTTCGCCATATTATCGGCGATTCCGACCGTTCTCCGCACGTTCACCTCCAACTACCAGTGCTACGGTAGTTCTTCAATTCCGTGTCCGTCCATAACTCGCGGAATAATTAATAAAAACACATTTTATTAAAAAGTGCATTCCGCGCATATGTATGTACGCTTATTCCAGCCCATGAGAGCTTGCGTACATACACCCACACCTACATCCATAATTCCGCACGACCTACCCCAATACAACATACGTTGGCACACTCCGAGTGCAATAGCAACAAACGTACATACACATATATACATATAAAAATTCCATCAACAATAAATATATACCTCCATCTACATGTGTTTTCCTACTTAAATATATGTAAAATTATTTGCATAGTTGGCTCCCAACTATATATGTACATATATCCGCACATACAAAAATACCAAATCCCGGAATTAAATACCGCACTCCACTACTCCGCGCAAGTGCCCTATTTAATATAAAATCCGCGATTAAGTGTAATTCATGCCCTCTAGCCACTTTTCTCTGCCGCTACACCACTTCCAACATCCTCCAGTGTCTAAATAAATTACTCGCGACCACTCACCGTCCGCCTTCCATCCGCCAATAACCCAGTTCCGCTCACGATTGCGTCAAGGGGATAAACGGAGAAGTAACACACTAACAATATTTCCAAAATATTGCCACCACCAGTGTGACCGTTCCTCTCCTCAACTCGGTCCAATATAAGATCACTCAGGGTTTGTGATTTCTCAAACATCCGAGTCGATCCGATTATTGTCTTCCCGCTAGCTCGAGGCCTTTTTGTCTGCCAATCCGTGTTTGGGTTATCGTTCCGAACGAAGCTTTGTTTCCTGACAGTCTTCCGAGTCAATTCTACTCAGACCAGTCTTCTGTCCCTCACAGACTTCCAAAAACAATTTTTTCTTGCGGGGATAAATTTAAACTATGCCAACAGGCCACAAGGACGGCAAACAACTTTTGCCTGTGACCTCTTCCAACCGGCTACGCACCTCTTCCGCCTCCGGATCCACTCCGACATACAAGGTCAAGTCACCCCTCACTCCGAGAGCAGCCAGTAGTAGCCCGGCAAGAACCAAATCGGTTCTATTTCCGTCTCCCGTCAATCTTAAGGTTCCAACTGTGACCAAACCAGATCCGACAGGCTCCTTCATCCGTAGCCCCGCCAGCTCTCGCCATTTCACCACAATGGCTCAATCCGCCACCTCTGTCGCTCGGACCAAATTGGTCGCCGCCATCGGCCGACTGCCTCACCTGGCAGAGCGCATCACTGCCGCCCCATCCGCCCCTCTGTCCGAGGTCCGCCGAGGCCAAATCCTCAGCATGTGGACGGACGTCGAGGCCGAGTACAAGGCCTGCTCCGCGGTGATGGCTGACGAGGATCCAGAAATCCAAGCGGACATCCGTGAGACATACGGCGAATGCTACGGAGTATTGTAGCAGTGTCTCAGTGACCTCAATGCCCAGCTGGCCCCCTCCACAGTCCTTCCTTCTGCACAGCCAGTCCAACAGGGCGGCTGTCGACTGCCTCCCGTTAATATTGAGGTTTTCTCAGGGGACTACGTCCGCTGGCCTACATTCCGGGATCTATTCACGGCCGTCGTAGTTAACAATCCAAAATTGTCTCCAGTAGAGAAGTTATACTACCTCACCGAGAAGACCAGGGGCGATCCAAAGGCCATTGTGGTAAAATCCCCACTCACAAATGACGGCTTCGAATCCGCATGGTTGGCCCTCCGCAGCCGATATGAGAATAATCGGCTTCTGGTGACCAACCAGATCAACATCCTCCTCTTCTTGCCCCGCGTAACTTCCGAGTACAGTCGTGCTTTGATGGATCTTCAAAGTACGATGCAGGGAGTCCTAAATGCGCTAGCGGTCTCCAACGTTTGCACGGACAACTGGGATAGTCTTCTCGTTACCATCTGCGCTTCCAAAATGCCAAAGTTGAGCCGCGCGTTGTGGGAAGCGTCCGTGACGGACAAAAGAAAGTGCCGCCCTGGAAGTAAATCGACTCTTTCCTCACTCAGCGCTATTTTACGCTCGAGGCCATTGACAGCGACCCTTCCACCTTCCGAGACGCTACGAATCCGCCACCCGCCAAAGGCAGTCAGAATCCGCCATCCTGGCGAATACAGTCTAATCCGTTCCGTTCCCACGGCAGTCCTGTTCCAAGGACGGCGCACTCGTTCCATAACAACGTGGATCCTACCAAGAGCATGTGTAATCTCTGTTCTAAGGAGAACCACCCAATCCGACTCTGTCCTCATTTCCTACAAATGACCGTTGATGCCCGCTCCAGCTGCATTAAGCAAAAGCAGCTCAGCTTAAATTTCTTCGCAAAAGGCCATTTGCTTCGAGAATGCCTAAGCTCCCACAACTGCAACACTTGTGGAGGACGACACCACACGCTTCTGCATCGTGGCAATCCAGCTTCCAGTGAGTCACATTCCACAGCCTGGCCAGACGTCGATCGACCAGTATCTTCCGCAGAAAAGTCAAGTTCTTCCAAATGTTTAGAGTGGGGACGGCGTTGGCGGGGCAGCCGCATTGTTCCCCCCGGCGACGCGTATCTCACCACGATCGCGCTCCCGCCCACGCTCACGCTCTCGCTGCCGACAGCCCTCGGCAGCTTGAGCGCATATATTCAAATTTACTTACGCTCCTACACCCTAAGCGAGACGGTTCCGCACGCGACTATTCACTCGAATAAAACCTTTTACTTATTGAAACCCCTGGACTTATTATTTCTGTTGACTTGGGATTCTGGACTGTGGGAAAAGACGCCCTTCGGCTGAAACTCCACCCTTTGGCAAACGGCCAACCTGCATATGAAATGCTAAATAACTTTTGATAAAGGTAGGTCGAAGTTAAATTAAATTATTGAGTGTACCTGAGTATATAGTTTCATTAGTACATTAGTACCTGATTTTTTTGTTGTTTTTAAACTTTGACCTAAATTTAAAATCCATACAAAATCAAATCGTGCGAGGTAGTGTTACTGTTATCGATGTAGAAGCCAAAAAACAAATTTAATTTTTGTTAGAAATCAATATTAAAAAAGTGAAGTAAATTATAAAACGCGGTATAACAAAAACACATAAGTCTTGGAATAACAAAACGCATCTCAAACAGCCAAGTAATTTTGTCTATGAATGAATGTGACGGAGGTATCAGCGGAAGTAAAACTTCAAGACCTGGTGGACAACACTGCAAAACGGCTCATAGAAAGCTTACCTCACCATCAGATTAAGAATCTTCCGCAAAATCTCACATTGATCAGCAAGTGGGGATGTGATGGATCTTCAGGACAAAGTGCATATAAGCAAATAATACAAACGGATGATAAATCCATTACAGATGCCAACATGTTTATGGCTTCTCTTGTCCCACTGAGGCTAAAATCGGATACTTTAGAACATCGGAAAAATCCCCGACCTTCGTCTGCTCACTATTGCCGTCCTATATTATTTAAATACGCCAAGCAATCTTCTGAATTGATAAAGTTCAAAGTGACTGATATTAAGAATCAGATTGAAAATATAAAACCAGGATTATTGGAATTCAAGGATGGTCCAACTATTAACTGTTAACTATGAATTTGCCCTTACTATGATCGATGGAAAAGTTCTAAACAGACTAACAACTACAAAATCGCTTTTTGCGCTTTTTGCAAAAAAAACACAAAAGGACTTTCAAAACTTGGATGATTCCTTAATTGAAAAGGAAAATTTGGAATATGGCATTTCCCCATTGCATGCAAGAATAATATGTATGGAGTTTATTTTCAAACTTGTATATATGTACCATCCCGCGAACGGAAGAATCTTTTGACGATAGCATGCCAGCCACAGACAGCCTCTTCAGATCCATTTATTTCATCTATCAGACAAGTGAAATCCAAAAAACGAATAAGAAAGTATTTATTCTTCAGAAAGGTTAAGATTATTGGATATTCCTAACGATCCATCGGAAATAGATGCATGTTTTATAGTAAACCAAAAATAAAAACAATTAAAAAAAGTAATTTTTCTTTTATTGTAATTTTTGTTTAAGTTAAAAATTAAATGTAAAATAACTTTTTATAGTATGATAGGCCATTGAAAAATTCTTTATCGATCCGAAACACTTGGAATTTATCATTTTACATTGGAAAATATGCACTGGTAACAAGTTTAACTTTGGCTATTTATTGTAAGGCTTCTAGATATTGTAGCACCATGTACTTTTGCAGACTAAATTGTGAAAGTTTTTTCTTTTAAACGCAGTTTATTTTATGTAGATATCTTGATTCGTTCGGAAGTTATTGATTTAGCAAGCTGAAATGGCCAAAGGTCCCACTGTGCGCCGTCTCTCTTCCTCGCACGCTTCTTTTTCAATATCTTTGCGCGGCGTGGAGATTTTGGAAATTTGTTCCGAATGTTCCAATCAGCTCCGAAACGATTCAATTAAGATTGCAATATATCTTTTTAAACAAACATTCTAGTTTGATGACTTCCCAATCGTAACTGTCCAAATCTCCGGCTGAGCCCCCAAAAAGTATGGCCCTTGGTTTTCCGTAGTTATTAGACGAATCCAGGACGACAGTGTTATATTTAATGCTTTATTCGTATTATTATTAGATATTTTCTCTGGTTACCATGGGTGTATGTTTAAATTAAGTATGTAATGTTGGACTTATAATTTAACGCTTTACTTTTTTTTAAATTCAAGTCAAGTTGAAAAACAACCAAAAAATTAGATGGTTTGGAAAATATGTTTTTCTCTAGAACTGTCTATGCAATGAAGCAGTTATTCATTGAATATTGATAAAAACGAGAAGGAACGTGAGTCGCTTCTAGTCGCGACTCTACTTTTATAACCGTACTCAGTCAGTATATAAATTTGTGAGCTTATGATTGAAATTTAATAAAAAATTTTAAAATTTTACATTTAAAATTTTTTTTGCTACATTTCTTAACTACATCTACATCTAAAATGTAGATTATACATGTAGAACAAATATTCTACAGCTACCATTTAGATTCTACATCTCCTCCGCGAGGGGTTGCTCGCGCATTGCACAGGACAGAGTGTGTGCGAGCGAGAAAGAGAATGAATAGCGTCAGCAACGCCAGTTGGTTGCTCTAGCTTTTATAGTCTCTGAGAACGAGGCGTCAAACAAGACGGACAGACAGACATGGCTCTATCGACTCAGCTATTGATACTGATCAAGAATATATATACTTTATGGGGTCGGAAAATTTTCCTTCTCTGCGTTACACACATCCACTTTTACCACAAATACAGTATACCCCTTAACTCTTTTTGAGTACGGGTATAATGAATACACCTAGTAAATGATACCAAAAACAAAATGATACCTCACACAGTTTACTTTTTATTCTACCTGAAAGATGCAGTATGTCATTAAATGTTCAACTTTGATTGCTCATATCTCCTAAACTAAAAGTCCGATTCGTGTTAAACTTTCACTTTTGATAGCTTTGGAAAATTCTCTATCGAATTCGTGTATTGGATTTAGCGTTCAAGCGTTCAAAAAATGCATTGACTTTTGCCACCTCTTTGCGGCTGAGGCCCCACTGTGCGACGTCAAAACAAAGAACATTCTTTATCACAGAGCATTGCAATAAATTAAATATGTTATTAGATCAAAATTATCATTGTTTGACTTCGATGAATTCCTCAACATTAAATTAGTAAACAGCGAAGCGTGCGGGTCTGCTAGTGCTATGTAAATCTTAAGCTAAAATATTTATATAGTGACTGAGTACGGGTACAATATTAGAGTCGCGTCCACAGAAACGACTCGAAACGTTCCTTTCTACATCTCTCGTCTTACACCTCCGCTAGAGGGCGTCCACTGAAGTGTAGCTTGTGGGGCTTTGTGGGGTCGTGGCAAAATTTTTAAATACACTTTTAAGTTTGATATCACATATGTAAGTCAGAAAAAAAAAATTTGGTTGCTCAAACTCTTATAATATCTGAGAACTAGGCGCTCATCAAGACGGAGAGACTGACGGACAGACAGACGTGGCTATATCAAGAATAAATTATAGGGTCGGAAATGTTACCTTCTGTGAGTTGCAAACATATACTTTGACCACAAATCTAATATATCCCTTAACTCTTCGAGTACGGGTATAAAAATTGTATAATAAAGCAGCCGAACAATAGTGAAAAGTTTCGAGACACTTACATACATACGTGATAGCGAGACGAGTCAGTTTGAAAGTATCGAATCAAGACGGATCGATTGAAGACGGCGGGGTCGGTTCAAGACCGTCAAATGGAAGACCTATTCCAAGACGATGTGGAAGAAGTTCTTGATAAAGACTTTTCAGGGGCAGATGCTTCGACTAGAGCGCGACCAAACGAGAAAGCGGTAGCGAACCCGAAAGAAGGAAAGACGCGAGATGACGAAAAAATATGTTATTAGATATGGTAAAAATATTTTTATTTATTTTTCTGAGGGTACATTAAATTATTTAAATATTCTTATTCGTAAATATATATACTTTTAAGATATTCCTTCGGAAATATTAATATTTGATTCAAATGGATTTCTCAAAGTTTTACTTTTGGTTGCATACATTTTTCCTCGCCATACATTGGAGCCAGGCCCTTTCATGTGGATAAAATTTCTGGAAACCCCATTTTTGGATGCTTTTTCTACAATTCCCATAGAAATTACCTTTGAAATCACTGTAATAGAGTCTGTTGATTCTGAATGAATATTTTTGTCGGCAGAGTAATTCATTTCGCCACTGCAGGCAACACATATCGCTTCTTCCCCACGTCTCGACATATTATAGATTAAACATTCTTTATGAAACGAATGTTGACAAAGAAAATAGACTGATTGCATATTTAGCGGTTGACGACAGATATCACATGAACTATTACGAAATTCTATTGGATTATTTGTATAAAGAGATAGCATAGAACCTGTTTTTTTAATAATTTTTTTTAAATATTCAATAATTTGCATTTCGTTTCTTGAGTCCAAAATATTTTGAACTATTTTTTCCCTAATAAAAGGTTTAAACTGTAAAGCATGTATCGAATTATTTCGGAATCCACTATTTAACATTATTAATAATGAGCTTGTCCTAAGTTCAAAGACGTACGTAAGATCTGGATAACTCTGAAGTAGACTGTGTACACATTCGTTCGATCCTCCATTGGTAACAGTATCTGAATCATTCAGATTTTTATGAACTTGTTTAATCCCATTTAAAAATATATAAATTTTGCATATAATTAAAACTTTTTCCAGACGTAGGCGATCATTTTTCAAATAATCTAAAACAAAACCTTTAGTTTTTTTGCTGTTACGCCAAGTCCAAGATAAAGAATAAGTAAATAATCATATAATTCATCGTCACAACTGGGATAACTCCCAATTATTTCAGCTAATAAGTTAGCACAAAACTCGTTATGTTCCGACAAAATGGGAAAAAACAAAGAATTTTTTTGTAGTGTTTCCAATAATTAAGGACTTCAAATTCTTTAAATAAGTTTCTGGATTTATCAATAGTGATTCTGGGCCATATTCTAAATGGAAATGTAATATTTCATCGCCTTCAAAACTTTTGACTTGAGTTCCATCATTTGTTGAATTTAAATTACGACTTGGCATATTTAAAAGCGCATTCGAGATATTGATTACCCGTTAGTATTGAGGAAAACATTATTGACGGGTTGATAATTATTTTTAGCTTTCCAATTTTTTGATCAAGTAATTTAAACAGTTGTTTGTGCTTATTTGTAGCATGATTCATTTTTAAAAATTCATATAAATATTCTTTCAGATAATCAGTGTACCTGGAATGGAGTAGTTTGGAAATCACATCGTAGGGTTTAATATATCCAATTGTTTTAGTATATTCTATGACTGCTCTACTTATGTCGCCTTCAGTACCAAATGATTTCCGTACTGAAATCGAACGTAAGCAGTATCGTATGACGAAACAAGGCCTTCTCTAGATAACAATTGCAAAGCAATATTGTACATATTTTGTTCAATTAGAAGTCGAATCTTTGTATTTGTATTGCACTGCTGTAACTTGAATATGTTTGTGCAAGAGCTATCCCTACAACCAGTATTGGTAATAATGTAACATAAGTCATTTTCGCTGATGGTATAACATAAATCTTTAATTTGCTTATAGAAAACAATGATTTTATTTTCAGTATCCACAACAATTAGAGTTAACTTGCTTTTATCCGAAAAACTTCTTGAACTTTGGACTACAACAATAAGATAATGGCCAACCCAATCCAAACACTTTTTTTTTCCTTTAATAGCATAGCAAGGGCCCTTTCCGTCACGAGTATAGCAGTATATAGCATCTTCTCGACCTACTACTAACATAGAATCATCTAATTCTGCATTACTTGCTTTGCGCATCGTACAACAATGATTGTAAGCACAGTTGTTATTATCAAGAATAAATTTTGGATCGATGGCGCCTTTTTCTTTCAAAATAAAGCAGTACACTCCATCAAAACATGTCACAAACATGTTTAGAGTATGTTTATCCGAGCTTTGAGGTCTGTTGTCGAAGTGTATACCATTAATTGCATGTCCAGATATCGAGTGGCGGCGCGTATTTGTTAAAAGAAATCTGTTTATTTTTCCATAATGCAACAAAATGTCCCCGTTCTCAAAGCCCAAGGCTAATACCAGTATTTTATCGTTAATAATGCATGATGCATTCATGCATGTGGTAGTACTTGTTGTATTAAAAGTTCCAGAAGCAATCATTGGAGCTCCTTGTTTCTTAGTCAACTTTTTTAGATCGTATATATCTATGTGTACTAACAAATTTGTATCTTGTGTGGCAGTTGTGAGTAAATTATTGGACGTCAGCGAACATTGGCTGATGTGGTGCGCTCTATGTTGACTTTTAAAGGAAATGCACTCCCAGTTAGGAAAATATACATGTATTTGTCCATTTTGGTCACAAAACACTAGAGTGTTTTTATTTCCCCCAGCGTCAGACCTGGTCAGATTGAAGCAGTGACATGCAATTTCCGAAACATTCGGCAATTTTACAAACGGTAGTCCAACAATATCGAAAAAGTTCACTTTTTTCCATTCTAAAACTTCAGAATTCATCTTAATGTTGTTATAAAATACATTATACACTGCAACAAGAGAGTGACCGAATTAATCATTCCAAAATATACAATTCTCAAAATTATCATAATGTGTAGGGTGTTCCTGAATGTGCTGCAACGGATTACAATTAAGCAATCCTAAACGGCATATGGGCCAGGATCCGCGCTCTTTCTTTACGCGAAAAACATTCCAATTGCTTTCTAATTTCTAATAAATAATTTTAAAAATTAATTATTTTTAAATTATATAAATTGTTTTGGCCCCCATGCACAAAAACTCGGAAGATAGTTTTGGAATTCGTTTATGAATGCTCTACACACGCTGTTGGCTGACATCCTTTCATTAGCATTGGGCTATTGCGAAAATTTCCCAAATGTAGACAATGACAGACAGGAAAATGGAAAAAAAAAAACAACAACAAAACATCTAATATGTGAAAATTGTCTAGGGCACAAACACTCGGAAGTGATATAGTTTGTGGACTATCCGCTGGGAATTCGATTATGATGAGTGTTTTGCAAAAAACATACAGGAAATTGCTCAGGCTGTTGGCTGACAGCCTTCCGACTGTTCTGTACTCAGGAAAACATCCCTAAGCTTAAAATGGTATGGCGATATACAATTTTCATTGAAAAACGCATCGTTGTTTTCTGCTACATCTTTCTCCCAAAATGTCCCGAACCGCTTTTAAAAAGTCATATCATATATATTTGTATTTAATTTGAATTTGGTAGAAGCAGGCACAAGTGACCACACTTCAGTGTTTTCAATGAAAATATCCATTCTGATATATCGTCCATGTCAGCAACATGATTAGTTTATGCAAATATATATTTGGTGCTAAATCACATTCACAACCATTTCAATATAATTGATATACATGTTAATTATAAAAGTAAACTAATTTCCCACCGAACCAAATTGTGTGCATCAGCTGTTTTTTACGGATGGTGTATGGTGTCAGTGTGAATTCGTGTTTCTCATCTTTAAAAAAATTCCACTGCTCCACCGGGATGGTCTCAGTATGCAGAGGGTATTAGCCATATATTTCTTCATTATGGCTATAATTATGATCCCATCTGACCCAGATTCGGAAAACTGGTAGAAATGGTAATTTCGTACGATACAGCTATTTTGATATGTGCGTATCAGCAGAATTGGGTAATATGCTCTGCACACTGAGCCTAATACCGCATGAATGGTGGGAATTTTTGACAGATGTGAAACTCCGATTCACACTGGCACCATCCACCATCCATGGAAAACTGTTCTGTTCGGGAAAATTTGTTTACGTTTATAATTAAAATAAATATTAATAATATTGCAATGGTTGTGAATGTAATTCAGCAGCAAAACATGTTGCAGGACATGGATGATGATGATGATGAGGACTAATTAGACGAGGAGGAGATATTAGAATGGATATTTGTTTTGAAAACACTGAAGCGTGGTCATTTGTGACTGCTTCTACAAAATCCAATCAATGTTTTAAATACAAATATATATGATAGGACTTTTTAGAAGCGGTTCGGGACATTTTTGGAGAAAGATGTAGCCGAAAACGATGATGCGCTTTTTAAGGAAAATTTTATATCGCCATAGCATTTTATACTTTGGGATGTTTTCCTGAGTACAGAACAGTCGGAAAGCTGTCAGCCAACAGCGTGAGCAATTTCCTGTATGTGTTTTGCAAAACACTCATCATAATCGAATTCCCAGAGGATAGTCCACAAACTAAATCACTTCCGAGTGTTTGTGCCCTAGACAATTTTCACATATCAGATGCTTTGTTGTTGTTTTTTTCCATTTTCCTGTCTGTCATTGTCTACATTTGGGAAATTTTCGGAACGGTCAAACTTTACGGACCACATCCCCGAAATGGATGGTGGATGGTCGCCTGTGGGAATAGGCTATTACAAACAAAAATTAAGATCTATTTTCAATGGGAATTCCATATATTCCACTTAATTTGTTGTATATGAACTTTTTTTGTTTATTATGCAAAATTCGGTAAAATATGTGCAAATGCATGCAGCCGACTTCCATTTTTTGTAATGACCGTAACGGAACTTTAAGCAAGCATAATTTTTTTCCAAAATAAGCTAACCTTTTATTTTAAGGAAAGTTATAAAGAACTCCCAAAGGACTCCATTTGGCAAAAATTTTATGAAATTATAACAATTTGAACGGCAGCTGTGTTAATTGAACAAGCAAATTTGCGTACGAATGTAACGCCCGTAACGCAGGATTACCCCATATGATCTTTGCATATGTAGTACATATGTAGTACATATTATGTACCCTGCAGTTCCAAAAGTCACTTTTCACTGGTGATTCATTCGGTGAATCACTCATGCCATGTCCGTAGCCTGTAGTGACTCACTGGTGAAACTCCTGATGAAATTTGTATGGACGTGTCCGCATTTTTCACTCTTGAAACTTCAAATGAAATTTTCCCTGAGTTTTCCAGTGACTTCACCGGTGGCTTATACGTATAAGCGATGAGTTATTTCACTCGGGACATACCACCAGTGATTTCACTCGGGACATGCCACCAGTGATTTCACTCGGGACACTTCCAAATATGTCCTATATGAAATCACTCGGGACACTTTCGAATTGTCCCATATAAAATCACTGGTGACTCGAAACGAAATTTCACGGATAATTTCATATGTGAAACCCACCCAAAAATTTCTTTAAACACTTCATTCAAATAAAAGTAAATATATTTTAGTTTCTTGATTATTTGTTGTTTTAATTATTTTAAATTATCTGTAGGACCTTCCTTAACCAACTCGATCGGGTTAATAAGCACCAATGCTCCAGAAAATAAAATAAAACGAGAAGGAACGTGAGTCGCTTCTAGTCGCGACTCTACTTTTATACCCGTACTCAGTCAGTATATAAATTTATGAGCTTATGATTGAAATTTTAAAAAAAAATTTTTAATTTTACATTTTACATTTTTTTGCTACATTTGTAAACTACATCTACATGTAAAATGTAGATAATACATCAAGAACAAATATTCTACATCTACCATTTAGATTCTACATCTCCTCCGGTAGGGGTTGCTCGCGCATTGCACAGGGCAGAGTGTGTGCGAGCGAGACAGAGAATGAATAGCGTCAGCAACGCCAGAGGTGGGGGAAGCAACTGAAAATTAATTTCTTCATTCTGGCCATAATAATGATCCGATCTGTACCAGATTTAGCAATCTGGTAGATATGGTCATTCTTGACGATACTTTTAGTTTTATCTTATGCCACAGATTTTCGTCCTTTGTGGAGGCGGAAGTGGGCGGGGCGAAATTCTGAAATACACTTGTAGCAGTGGGATATCATATGAGTCTCTAAACAAAATTTGGTTGCTCTAGCTCTTATAGTCTCTGAGATCCAGGCGCTCATCAAGACGGACAGACAGACATGGCTCTATCGACTCAGCTATTGATACTGATCAAGAATATATATACTTTATGGGGTTGGAAAATTTTCCTTCTCTGCGTTACACACATCCACTTTTACCACAAATACAGTATACTCCTTAACTCTTTTTGAGTACGGGTATAAAAAGTGCCACCTCAAAATTTAACTCCGCTGCACGCAATTTTTGTTTGGTGAAGCCAACGATAGCTTCACTTGCTGTGGAGTCCTCCTGAACAAGCTCAATAAACAATTGGGTGCTCGTAGTGAAACTCCAAAATGCACAAGTTTCCACATTTAATAATAAATCGTTCATTATTTTGGGAATTTCTTTAAATTTCAATAAAAATGCTTTTGCTCTCTTCTTCTTGCTCACCGAGTTGGTTTACATTTGTAGGCCGAACAGCTGACAAATGCTGCGAAAAATGATGCGGCTTTGGTGTAAACGCCTCTTATAATTTTTCCGCACCTGCGACAATGATGCGGCAGTGTAAAAAGGCTATTTGGGGAGCCAAATAAGAACATTGCAGGATTGAGTGCTAGATATAGAGTGACCATTTATTACATAGAGTTGCCAGAAGATAATAATTTGATATAATGCGTTAGGTAATTTTAGGAATATCGATACATTATAGCCTGTTTACACTGAGGCAAATCATTGGATTTTTCCGTTAAATGGAACATGCGACAATGATGCCCATAAGAACCCTGGAGATATTCTGTCTAGTATTTTTACAAAATACTGAATTTATTAGGGGTATCGATGGGTATCGATAGCAAACAGCTGTTTCTATCGTTTTTTGTGTTTTTGTAGAAAAATGATGCGGCTTTGGTGTAAACGCCTCGCATCATTTTTCCGCACCTTCGACAATGATGCGGCAGTGTAAAAAGGCTATAACACATCTCCTCCTTTAAATTAGATACTGTAATAGCCTTTTTACACTGTCGACCATCCACCATCCCACATCCATTTCTGGGATGGGCCGTAAGGTTTTGCCGTTCCGAAAATTTCCCAGTTATTCCACCATCTAGCTGGGATGTTTCTAATTCGCACGTTTCCATGCGGTATTTTTTCGATAATGCAACAATAAGTAATAGACATTCACAACGAAAAATCGGAATTCACTACGAAAATTTAAACAATGACAGCCAAGAAAATGGAAAAAACAACAACAATACATCTGATTTCAAAATTGTCTCAGGCTCAAAAACACGGAGGTGAGATAGTTTGTGGACTATCCTCTGGGAATTTGTTTATGAGGAGTGTTTTACAAAACTTATCCAGGAAATTGCACACGCTGTTTGCTAACAGCCCTCAGACTATTGTAGTGAACCCATGCATGTACATATATAACACTCTGTTATATATATAAATACATAATAAGCGCGTACATATACGCAGTGACATAAACAACTAATGTTTATGTTACACATTCCTTTTGCACAGCAACGATCTGCGACTTGAACGTAGATCGGTCGGCTACCAAAACTGCTGATCAGGCATTTACTCAAACTCAGGCAGAACCCAAACGCCACAACACTGAGGCGATGGGTCTCCGTCTCAAAAGCCTCTTAATGCTGATCATGCATTAGACTCAGGCAGAGTCCACGCGCACTAATACTAATGCGGTACTCTTTTCATATAATGCATGGGAGAACTCTCGCTCTCCGTTATATATAAGAACAATTGTATCCTAGGATAAGAACGAGAAAAGGTTCAATAAACATTCTCAATAAAACCACCAAGCTGAGTAGTCGTGTCTACTCCTTTAAACGTATGTACATTTAATACATCCAACCTAACACTATTCTGTACTCAGAAAAACAGCCCAAAGTATACAATGCTATGGCGATATAAAATTTTCATTTAAATTCGGCTACATCTTTCTCCCAAAATGTCCCGAACCGTTTCTTAAAAGTCCTATCATATATATTTGTATTGAAAACATTGATTGGATTTTGTAGAAGCAGTCACAAATGACCACGCTTCAGTTTTTTTAAAACAAATATCCATTCTAATATCTCCTCATGGATCCTCATCATCCATGTGCAGAAACATGATTAGTTTGGTCAAGAATATGTTTTGCTGTTGAATCACATTTACAACCATTGCAATATTATTAATATTCATTTTAAACAAATTTCCGCACGCAATTATGAGCATCAGCTGTTTCTCATGGATGGTGGATGGTCGCAGTGTGAATCTGAGTTTCACATATTTCAAAAATATTTCACCGTTCCTCCGGGATGGGCTCAGTGTGCAGAGGGTATTAGTAGTTAGTAGTTTATGACCTGAAATCATGGGGTGAGAAGCGATTAACTTGCTGGCGAGGTCGAGTGCTTCGACGAACTGGTGTGCAAGATTGGCGTCGTGAAGGTATCTGTATCGTCTGCAGGATAGGCTCCCCTGAGCGTTCGTTGGAACCAGGATTAGGATCCGGATGCATCAATGTTGGCGGAACTAGTAGTTCATCTGGGCGCTGTGGTTGTAGACAAGAAACTAATTGTGGAGTTTCGGGTGTATACCAAAACTTTTCGGAACTGTCGTTGGAGGTGTTTGTCGAAAACTTTGGTTTCAGCTGATTAAAATGGCGCTTGACATAGCCATTTGTTGTTCGAACGATGTACATAATTTTTCCGATCGATAATGCCTTCAATCTACTTTTCTCCCCTTGAAAAGTTACGAGTGAAGACCGTCTGGTTAGGAACGTACTTTGAGATTTGCTGCTTTGTCTCAATTGGTTTGTCGAAAAGCTGGCTTAATACTGAGCGAACTGGACGACCGTGAATTAGCTCAGCTGGAGTTTTCCCTTGTGTGTTGGGTGTGAACCTATAGGAAGGGTGTGAACCTGCTGCTCGAACTGGAAGCCCATCGTGCAGATTCTTTTTGACGGAGAATTTGAATGATTGAACAAAGCGTTCTGCTAATCCATTGGATGCTGGGTGCAACGGCGCTGTAGTGATGTGCTTGATGCCATTTAGCTTGCAAAAATCTTTGAAGGAGTCAGCCGTAAGTTGCAGTCCGTTATCGCTTACCAGGGTTTTGGGATATCCTTCGATTGCGAAAATGGAGGATAATGCAGCGATCCTGTTTGGAGTTGTTGTAGATGACATTTGGATAACGAATGGAAAGTGTGAAAAGGCATCTACACAAATTAGCCACATAGCATCAAATATGGGACCAGCGAAGTCAATATGGATTCGCTCCCAAGGTGTTGTTGCTGAAGGCCAACTATGATACTCTTTTGGTGGTGCAGGGCTATTACATTTGCAGATGCTGCATGATTGAGCCAGATTTCAAATGTCTTCGTCGATGTTAGGCCACCAAACATGTTGCCTGGCTAATTGCTTCATTCGAACAATGTCCCAATGTCCCTCGTGTAGAAGTTTCAGGATATAGTGTGACTGGAATTAGATTCAAGTAAGGCAATATTGTTTCGTTACCAGCTTCAAGTTTTTCTGGCCATCCTACAGATACATAGTGCATGACTTTCTTGAGAGTTTTGTTGTTGTACATGTGTTTGAGTATAGTATCTGAATTAATCGGTGGGGTAAATTCATCAACAGTGTGGCAAGCTTCCTCTGCCCCAATACCAAATGAAGAGGCATCGGTTGCCAGTAAAAGAGGTAGATTTTCATCGAAGTGAGCTAACTGCGTCGCAATAATGATGTGAGACTTCAAAGATGAGAAGGCTTGCTGCTGTTGAGGACCAAAACGGTATTGCAAGTTTTTTTTGCGAAGCTGGTTCAGAGGCGAAGCCAGTTGAGAGTAATTTGGAATAAAGTTGCAATAGTAATTTACTTTACCCTTAAAAGCTTCTAAATGTTGTAAACTAGAAGGCGGCTTCAATTATTTTACAGCCTCTAAGCCAGAGCTGTCCGGAAGAATCCCCTTTTGCCTGATTCTGCGACCCAAATATTCAATTTCATCTTTGAAAAAAAAACATTTTTTTCTGTCTGGACTTTGATATGCATTGACTGCACCATCAAGTGGCCCATGCGACACCAAGCCGAAGCCTGTTACGCGCGGAACCCAGGCTAGAATCGCAGCCCCTCCTCCCGCCCAACCAACTGGAGGGCGCTGCCACATAATGCGCGACGCGTGTTACCGAACCGATCGCAAACATGCAGGAAAGATAGAGGTTAGACTAATATTCGGGGAAAATTAGAGCTAAACACAACTAAAGAGCTAAACATGAAAAGATAGCTAAGAAATAGTACTAATTACGGGAAAGGTATGTTAATATTAGGGATTTAAGAAGAGGAAGGGAATTAGTGGTTGATATTATAAGGTAGAGAGAATTATAGTCCGAGCATAAGACCGTAAACGGTTCATGCAAGGAATAATTTGATCTACAAAGTGGAAGGAACAAAGGAGTAAAGTTTCTAGTAGATCTAACAGGAATCGTAAAGTTTATGCGGCTCAACAAGTCAGGGCTATCTACGTCACCCTCAGGTTGTGCATCAAAATCACACCAAGCATTTTTCTACGACTAACTAAGGTTGGAAGGTTTATTAAAAGCAATATACGAGGGTAAGATGGCAGTCTCACATCTGCATCCCAGTTGAGGCCACGCAGAGCAAAAAGTAAAAAGTTTTCTGGACTGATTCAATACGGTCCTGGTGTACTTTGTACTGGGGGCACCATACACAAGAGCCGTACTCTAAAATCGGACGAACAAGCGAGATATAGAGAGTCTTCGTTATGTAGGGATCGTCAAACTCCTTTGACCACCTTTTTATAAAACCAAGCACGCCCATGGCCTTATTTACCATGGTGGAAATGTGTTCAGAAAACTTTAACTTGGGGTCTAGTTTAACACCAAGATCATCAACCAATGTAATTCTCTCAAGAGAACCACCGTAAAGGGTGTAAGGAGCCAACATGGGGCTGGATCGATGAAATGTCATAACTTTGCATTTCGAGGCATTTAGGTGTAACATATTTGCACAAAACCACGACTAAAAGTTATTTAGATCGGATTGCAAGCGAGAGTGAAATGAAATGTCCTTGTACTGGACACAGATTTTAACATCATCCGCATACTCGAGTACTCGAGAAATTATTGATACTGAAGGCAGGTCATTAATAAAGAGTGTGAAAAGTAGGGGGCCTAGATGGCTGCCCTGTTGTACTCCAGAAGTAACATTAACAGGTGAAGAGGACTCGTTGAGACCTAGAAAAAAGGTAGCTAGAATTCCATCTCAAAAGATTAGGCGGAAACCCTAAAAGGTCAAGTTTTTGTGCTAGAAGGGAGTGGAAGGGAGTCGAATGCTTTACTGAAATCAGTGTAGATAACATCCGTCTGAAAGTAACCTTGGAAGCCTTTAATGATAAAAGAGGTAAACTCTAATAAATTTGTGGTTGTTGATCGTCGCTTTATAAATCCGTGCTGAGATGGAGATATAAGTGATTTGCAGAGATGTTGCAAGTGCGGAGTTAAAATTTTTTCAAACATTTTAGGAATAGCGGATAACTTAGATATACCTCTATAATTATTAGCATCAGACTTGCTACCTTTCTTATGGAGAGGAATAATAAAAGATTCCTTCCAGATCGGGGGGAAGCATGAAGAATTAATGGATAGGGTGAATAGTTTAAGCAGGGGTCCACACAGAGCGTCGGCACAGTACCTGAGTACACAGCCGGGAACTCCGTCAGGACCTGGTGAAAACACCGGCTTAACTAGTCGAATATCTTGAAGCAGTGAACTTTCATTTAACAAGAGGCTGAAAATTCCATTCGACCTTAGTTAACTGTATGGAAACGGCTGTTTGGAAAAATTGGGCAAAAAGATCGGCGATTGCCTGATCATTGTTTGCCGTCATATTTAAAAATGATAGCGAAGATGGATGTGCGGACGTTCTACGCTTACTATTTACGAAGCTGTTAAACTGTTTGGGGTCCTGTGAAAAGCGTATTCTGCATCGAGATAGGTAATTTTTATAGCATTGAGCATTAAGAACGGAGAAAGCTAATACATAGCGAGAGAGAGAGAAGTCGGAGAACCAATTTCTTGAAATTTTGTATATAGTCTTGATTTTAAGTTTTTTAGACTGGATAACTCTTTGGTAAACCAAGGAGGCTTCCCAGATCTAACCGGAAAAGAAAGTGGGACACAAGAATCAAAAAGTGTGTCAAGTACATTGTAAAATATGTTTGTGCCTTTCATAACGTCAGTGCACAAGTACAGAACGGACCAATCAAAATCTTTAATTAGGTTATTAAGCTTCGTAAACTCGGCTTTACGAAAGCAACGGACACGTTCAGACAGCCTACCCGTTCGATCCAATACAGTAGGCCCAATATCGACCGACACTTCGAATGTAGGATGGTAGGAGTCTTCAGGTATAGTGAGCGGAGGGGCTCGGGTTAGCAACGCTATGGTCGGATCTGAGACAAAGCACAGATCTAGCAATCGACCCAAGGAATTTTTCACATGGTTGACTTGAGACAGGGATAGGTCCAACAAGCCGTCAATAAAGTCATGTCGTGACATGGGCACAAGGTTATTAGACTCGTTAACCGAAGACCAAACAGTACCTGGCAAATTGAAATCGCCAAGAACTATCATATGGTCTTTATCTGATAGCGAGGAAGAAACAGTTTTTAAAGCGGAAAAGTGATGCTCGTATATTAAGATATCCGAGGAAGTTGGAATATACGAGCAAGTAATGAAAATGGAAAAGCCTGGGAGAATCAGTTTTACGCACAGGAATTCCAGGTCTTGTTGAGCCTGGACTATGAAATGTTCCGACGTAAAGATTGAGTCCACTGCAATGAGGACCCCTCCTCCACGTTGAGACGAACGGTCATTTCTAAAGATTGTGTACCGACCTGCCAAATCTTCGGAACTAAGGATGTCCGGCTTTAGCCAGGTCTCGGTAAACACAATAACGAGGGGCGAGAATGCGAGACTCTTAAGAAAAAGGGTGCTGAGCTTACTACGAATGCCTCTAGCATTCTGATAAGTAACTAAAAGTGAGGAAGTTAGTTTTCTGGATGCGGTGAAATAGAGCGGGAAGATGAGGGTGGAGATAGAGATGGAGTCTGGTCTGAATACTTGGAAAAGTTATGGGGCCTATTCTTCTTCTTAGCCTTGTATTCTTTCACCACCAAATGCTCCGGCCAAAATTTGGCAGAGCAAATGGTGGCGAAATGAGTCGAGGAGACGATTATTTTGAAGGAAGCTATCTCCCTGGCATAAGAGAAATTAAACTTTTCCACCTTTAAGCCATCCGTTTTTTATTTTGCTTTGAATAAAAGCAGTTACATCGTTAGATGTAAGGTAAGGGGCAAGCCGTGATAAAAAAATTTTCCGCTTTGGTGGGACCACAGGTCTGGGACCTGTGATGGTCCCGGTGGTCCGGGACGTCTATTAGCTGGTGGGGGCGAGACTGATGGGATAGTTATGGAGTTGGGTTCGGACTCGACAGACACGGACGCTACAGACATATCTACCTGCATACTCTCCGAAGTGATGCATTCGGGTCCCGAATCTGCTTCACCAGCAGCGATCGTTGCCCTTGGAGTGACAAACGTGATCAACTGCTGCACTGACGGAGTGGTCAGAGTTAGTTGTTCGGATGCCGGCGGACGAGAGGCAGTCGGCACTTGCAAGTCCCGCGGAGTGGACTTCTTGCGCCTCGGAGACTCAGCCAGCAGCTGCAAACTGCTGAACTGAGTGTCCATGGCCAAGAGCCGATCATATTGCTGTTTAAAGCCAACGATCAGCTCTTTGAAGCCACTCCGCGTCTGCCTCATGAACGACCGCATGTCGTTCTCCACAGCACGACATTCCTCACAACTATATTGCAGGCCATTGTTTTGGGAAAACACGGCCCGTAATCCCTACACATTTTGCGTGCACTACGCTTTCGCAAAGCCAGCAAGGGATATTGGGCTAGTCATGGGTAATCCGAAAAATCCATAATGTTGTCTTTTCATTTTTTTTATCGAGAAAAAAAAGTTCAAAACAAATAGTTATCAGACCAATGTGCACAGCAAATGCTTCAGCTATGCTTAAAGCGAAAACGGAAAAAACTGAGTTGAGAGAGGAGGGTTGCAGCAACAGCTTATAACTGAGAGCGCTACGAACAGAAAGAGCGAGAGAGAAAGAACAGTTATTGGGATTTGGGTGATAGAAAGAGAGTTATAGAAGGTAATAACTACGGCAAAGAGCGGCTAAATGTAATGAGAGGGCGTACTTACGAAAAGCAACAACAAACACACGATTAGCCGACGCACAAAAATAAATTAAATAAGTTGTGTTTTTACACAATTATTAGGCATGCACCCGCGGTTAAAGATTGAATTTAAATAAAAGATAGTCAGGGAGTTAATTTGAAAATAATTTGAAAATAACACACCGGCTGTTTAAGCAAAATAAAAGGAAAATGCGGAGCGCAAAACAAAAACACGTCTGGTTACTACGAAAGAGAGTGAACGATGATGCATTTGATGCCGTTCTCCCGTTGATTCGTTTCAGATGTTCTTCGCTTGTCGGAGCTGAGATGATGATGTCATATAAATAGTTGCCACAACCTTCTATCCCTTTTAGAAGTGGCTCGAGATATCTTTGGAAGATCGCAGGTGCGCTGGCAATGCCGTAGGGAAGACGTTGATACTGGAAAAGTCCCAATGGTGTGTTTACGACCATGAGTTGTTTCGAGGCCTCATCCAATTCCATTTGAAGATAGGCAACTTTTAAGTCTATTTTGCTGAATTGCTTACCATGGCGAATTATATGAAAAAGAGCTTCTTTTGTTGGCAACGGATACTGCTCTATATCGATTTGTGCGTTGACTGTTTGCTTAAAGTCACCACATGCTCGAGCACGTCGTTATACTTATTAGAAATGTCAGGTATTTTGTCACTGTTCACCTCATAAATGCTTGCTACTTGCATGATATCGAGCCCGAATGTATTAAATCTATACCGAAAAGATTCATTGCCGTTTGCATGTTTGCTACAATGATTACCACTGCTTTCTCTTTTTAACCACACTTTGCCACAGTGTGCAGCTCCCCTAGCAATGGCATTGGGGTGTGTCCAAACCAGAGGTCGTCAGCGTCATATGCACTGTGCATAGGAAACAAATTTAGGCAGCGCAGTCGGCACACGTACAGAGTAAAGACTTCGTGTGGCTTCGTAATTCTGCCCGGCTGACGTAGCGGCAGAGAAGCCAGCTACGGGCTATGCACAAAGCTTCCTAATTCTGCTCGCAGCGGCAGCGCAGCATTCGTTCCCTATGCACAATTGCTCGGCTTTCGCAGCGGCAGAGAAATGCCTGATGTCGTCGCACACAAACGCACCAACAAAATTTGTGAGTTTGGGTGCCGACCCCTGATCCAAACGCATGTAAAACTCAGGAACACTTGTGCAATTGCGGCTTATTTAACAACGAGTATGTATTCTTATTAATCAGTCGCTCCTGAGTCCTGAGTAATGTATTTAGAATTTCGAGATCCAGTATTTTTTTAATTAGTTCACTTTTTACTAGGCCTGTGATGCTATGCTTCAATAGTGTCGATTTCGTTTGCTTGTTTTTTGTTTTGGCCTTGCCATTTTCGTTTGTCTTGCTTTGACATACATACAACAGATATATGTCCCTTTCTAACGCACTTGTGACATACGGCATCGCGAAATTTGAAACTTTCCTTTCGTGAGAGATGTTACAACTCGAACACGATATTAGTTAATTTTTGCCCTGCTTGGAATCACTTTTCTTGGCATCTTTTTTTATTGGTATAGGTGTTGATTGCGTTGACTGGAATATATTTCTCCATGTTGTCTTTGAGCGTCGCTACGGTTTTTGTAGTCGTCTCATAAGTTTCCGCAACTATGAGGATATCTTCAAGAGTTGGTTGGGACTTTTAAAGAGCAACTGCGTCATACGTAGTGTGTAGGATGATCTGTTCCCGGATCATTTCATCTACATAGTTTGACAAACATTCATTCGCATTACACATAAAGTGGCATTCACGAGCGATTCCGCGCAAGTCAGCTCCCACTCTCTGTGTGCTTGTCCGTACTCTATTTCTCTCTTCTGGAACTCGTAGCGAGCGGCCACAAAATTACGTTTTGTTATGAAATGCACTGTGAGCCTGTCTGTGAGCTCTTTGAATGTATAATTGTTTAAATTGTTACTCCCAAAAAGGTTTTTTAGGAGCTCGAATATGTTTACACCACACCACGAAAGAAAATAGACTTTTTGATTTTGGACTGCACTGACCGAATATGCGTTGAAGCGATAATTGTTCAAAATATGACTCCCAATTCTGGTTGTCTTTGTTGAACTTGTGAAATGCAGGACACATAGCCAATTCACCCGCTTGGCTTGAATTGCTAGCACCAGATGTAGATTTTTCTAGAATTTCTTGCATCCATTTTCGTTGCTGTTCCAAAATTTCTTTTGTAAATTTCTGCTTTTGAGTGAGCTTTTGATGCGAACACGCTTTCATCTTGACGAATATTTGTTTGTTTATTTTATTTGTTATTTATTTGTTTTTATGGCTAAACTGAACTTTTTTTTTGCCTTGTCGCACAGTGGGGCCTTTGGCCATTTCAGCTTGCTAAATTAATAAATACATATACTTTATGGGGTCGGAAAATTTTCCTTCTCTGCGTTACACACATCGACTTTTACCACAAATACAGTATACCCCTTAACTCTTTTTGAGTACGGGTATAACGAGAAGGAACGTGAGTCGCTTCTAGTCGCGACTCTACTTTTATACCCGTACTCAGTCAATATATAAATTTATGAGATTATGATTAAAATTAAAAAAAAAATTTATTTATATTACATTTTACATTTTTTTGCTACATTTGTTAACTACATCTACATCTAAAAAGTAGATTATACATGTGAGAACAGATATTCTACATCTACCATTTAGGTTCCACGTCTCCTCCGCTAGGGGTTGCTCGCGCTTTGCACAGGGCAGAGTGTGTGCGAGCGAGACAGAGAATGAATAGCGTCAGCATCGCCTGAGGAGGGGGGGAAGCATCTGAAAATTAATTTCTTTATTCTGGCTATAATAATGATCCGATCTAGTTCAGATTCGGAAATCTGATAGATATGGTCATTCTCTACGATACTGCGTTTTTAGTTTTATCGTATCTTCAAAATTGTGGATGCCACATGAGTCTGGAAACGAAATTTCGTTGCTCTAGCTTTTATAGTCTCTGAGAACGAGGCGCTCATGAGGACGGACAGACGGACGGACAGATATGGCTCTATCGACTCGGGTATTGATTCTGATCAAGAATATATATACTTTATGGGGTCGGAAAAATGTCCTTCTCTGCGTTACACACATCCACTTTTACCACAAATACAGTATACCCCTTAACTCTTTTTGAGTACGGGTATAACGAGAAGGAACGTGAGTCGCTTGTAGTCGCAACTCTACTTTTATACCCGTACTCAGTCAATATATAAATTTATGAGATTATGATTAAAATTAAAAAAAAAAATTTATTTATATTACATTTTACATTTTTTTGTTACATTTGTTAACTACATCTACATCTAAAAAGTAGATTATACATGTAGAACAGATATTCTACATCTACCATTTAGGTTCTACGTCTCCTCCGCTAGGGGTTGCTCGCGCTTTGCACAGAGCAGAGTGTGTGCGAGCGAGACAGAGAATGAATAGCGTCAGCATCTCCAGAGGAGGTGGGGAAGCAACTGAAAATTAATTTCTTTATTCTGGCTATAATAATAATCCGATCTAGTTCAGATTCGGAAATCTGATAGATATGGTCATTCTCTACGATACTGCGTTTTTAGTTTTATCGTATCTTCAAAATTGTGGATGCTACAGATTTTCGTCCTTTGTGATGGCGGAAGGGGGCGGGGCGAAATTTTGAAATACACTTGTAACAGTGTGAAATCACATGAGTCTGGAAACGAAATTTCGTTGCTCTAGCTTTTATAGTCTCTGAGAACGAGGCGCTCATGAGGACGGACAGACGGACGGACAGATATGGCTCTATCGACTCGGGTATTGATTCTGATCAAGAATATATATACTTTATGGGGTCGGAAAAATGTCCTTCTCTGCGTTACACACATCCACTTTTACCACAAATACAGTATACCCCTTAACTCTTTTTGAGTACGGGTATAACGAGAAGGAACGTGAGTCGCTTCTAGTCGCAACTCTACTTTTATACCCGTACTCAGTCAATATATAAATTTATGAGATTATGATTAAAATTAAAAAAAAAATTTATTTATATTACATTTTACATTTTTTGTTACATTTGTTAACTACATCTACATCTAAAAAGTAGATTATACATGTAGAACAGATATTCTACATCTACCATTTAGGTTCTACGTCTCCTCCGCTAGGGGTTGCTCGCGCTTTGCACAGAGCAGAGTGTGTGCGAGCGAGACAGAGAATGAATAGCGTCAGCATCTCCAGAGGAGGTGGGGGAAGCAACTGAAAATTAATTTCTTTATTCTGGCTATAATAATAATCCGATCTAGTTCAGATTCGGAAATCTGATAGATATGGTCATTCTCTACGATACTGCGTTTTTAGTTTTATCGTATCTTCAAAATTGTGGATGCTACAGATTTTCGTCCTTTGTGATGGCGGAAGGGGGCGGGGCGAAATTTTGAAATACACTTGTAACAGTGTGAAATCACATGAGTCTGGAAACGAAATTTCGTTGCTCTAGCTTTTATAGTCTCTGAGAACGAGGCGCTCATGAGGACGGACAGACGGACGGACAGATATGGCTCTATCGACTCGGGTATTGATTCTGATCAAGAATATATATACTTTATGGGGTCGGAAAAATGTCCTTCTCTGCGTTACACACATCCACTTTTACCACAAATACAGTATACCCCTTAACTCTTTTTGAGTACGGGTATAAAAAGTATGTTTTTGTATTCCCGAAATATTTTGTATACGGGCTCTTTGCATATTTCTTTACTGCCATACGTGCAGTTTTGGGTTTTTAATTTTTTAATTCAAGTCAAAGTTCAAAAACAACCAAAAAACGAGAAGGAACGTGTGAGTCGCTTCTGGACGCGACTCTACTTTTATACCCGTACTCAGTCAGTATATAAATTTGTGAGCTTATGATTAAAATTAAAAAAAAAATTTTAATTTTACATTTTACATTTTTTGCTACATTTGTTAACTACATCTACATGTAAAATGTAGATAATACATCTAGAACAAATATTCTACATCTACCATTTAGATTCTACATCTCCTCCGCTAGGGGTTGCTCGCGCATTGCACAGGGCAGAGTGTGTGCGAGCGAGACAGAGAATGAATATAGTCAGCATCGCCAGAGTAGGTGGGGAAGCAACTGAAAATTAATTTCTTCATTTTGGCCATAATATTGATCCGATCTGTACCAGATTTGGCAATCTGGTAGATATGGTCATTCCTTACGATACTGCGTTTTTAGTTTTATCGTATCTTCAAAATTGTGGCTGCCTTTTCGTCCTTTGTGAAGGCGGAGGAGGGCGTGGCACAATTTGGAAAGAAACTTGATTCAGTGTGATATCACATGAGTCTGGAAACAAAATTTGGTTACTCTAGCTTTTATAGTCTCTGAGAACGAGGCGTCAAACAAGACGGACAGACGGCCAGACGGACAGACGGACGGACAGACAGACATGGCTCTATCGACTCGGCTATTGATACTGATCAAGAATATATATATACTTTATGGGGTCGGAAAATTTTCCTTCTCTGCGTTACACACATCCACTTTTACCACAAATACAGTATACCCCTTAACTCTTTTTGAGTACGGGTATAAAAATGATACCTCACACAGTTTTCGTTTTATTCTACCTGAAAGATGCAGTATGTCATTAAAAGTTGAATACATTTTTGCACACGGAAATAATGTTCAACTTTGATTGCTCATAAATTCTCAATCGAATTCGTAAATTGGATTTATCCAAAGCGTTCAACAAATGCATTGACTTTTGCCACCTTTTGCGGCTGAGGCCCCACTGTGCGTCGCCAATAATGTTGTATTTGGGAGGTCAAACAAGAACATTGCAGGATTGAGTGCTAGATATAGACTGTTCATTTATTACATAGAGTTGCCAGACGTTAATAATATGATATAATGCGTTAGGTAATTTTAGGAATATCGATACATAACAGTCTTCCTCCTAAGCGAATAAGTGAAAATCTTCTCCCTGCTTCCGAAAAATTTTGGACAAAGGGCGTCATCATCTGCAAACTTGGTTGTAATTCATGTCACTTTTTCATCTTATTGTACTCGTCTTTAAAATAATTTCTCTGTATAACTTCCATTAGAATGACAAGAGCTGCAACCGCCTCGTTGCCCGCTTCATTGATCGTTCTCGTAACTTTCCTAGGTTTAAAAATCTGTAGACGTATCCAAGAATCCTGATGATCTGGGGAAACGATGATATTGCAGTCTTAAACTCAAACGGGGTCGATTGCTCAACGGTTAAGCATACTTTAGCAGCTCTTTTAAGCTCTGACTTTTCCAATTCCGAGGGTATCGCAAAATGCGAATTTTCATCTCCGTATAAGAATTTCGGCCCATCGAACTAAATTGATTCGATTAGTTCACTTATATACATCGCAACCACGAGATGCAATGTCTACAGGTTTGCTTTGCGACGGCACATGACGTCATGCTAGCTCTGATAGCTCTTCAATAGTTGCCACCCTATTTTAAATAAAAACAGCAAGCGACGACGGCGGAGTCTTTGTCCAATGTAGCGTTATTTCGGAATCTGTCCAGAAATAAACGCTCTCGATTCTACATGTGTCAAGAACTTGTTTGACGTATGACCAAAATTGAGCCAATAGAGTGGCGGCGCATAGTTCAAGCCTTTGAATGATTTTTGTTTTTAGTGGAGCCACTCTTGCTTTCGCTGCCAGCAATTGACAATAGACGTTACCCCTTTTCGATTGCTCGAATATAAAGGCTTTACTGAATGCGCCTGCGAATCCGTGGACTTGAACAGCTGAGCACCCACTGCAATCCCAGAGGATCAAATAGTCGCGCACTGACTAAAAGAATTGTGCGATTAGTGGGAGTCAGTTCCGTAAAAATCTCATCTAAAATGAAAGAGAAATCTGTCTGCATTTGGATGGAATCCACCGCATACCTAAGGCCTTGGTCAAATCGGTATCATTGAAATTAATGGATTTTTCCAAATCAATCCCTTTGGCTAGTTGTGAATAGTTTGAAAACTACTTAGACAGCCGTAATTGAGAATTTCTGACTCTTGATTACACATCACATTCAACGTGTCAATATCATCGGCTCCATTAAGCATGTCGTTGCAAATTATGCCGGAATCAATCTTATGTGTGTCCCTATGACAAACTCCAATTTCTTGCAAGCAACGAATGGGAAGATATGGAGCTGAAGACGTTCCATAGGTTGCCGTACTTCAACGAAAAACTTGTAGCTCGTCAGATGGCTTCTCTCGCCACATTATGAGTTGAGTCAGCCATACTCACTTGCCTATAAATCTTCGATATATCTGCTGTTACGGCGAAGCGATTCAAACGAAACCTGACAAGAGATATTACCAGCTCCCTCTGAATAGTGGGCCCCGGCATTAAAAAGTCATTCAATGACTGTGCGGAAGTTGGTTGAGGTACTATCAGGCCTCGGGACGCATTGATGTGGTATGAAATAGTGCGGTTCTGGTGGAATCTTATTGGCTTTTAGGAATATATGACCGAGCTCGAGATACTCCTTCATGAAAGCAATATACATTTCGCGAAGTGAACTGTCTTTTAGACTCCTACGCTCTTACGATAAAAATCGGCGCTTAGCAACGTCGAACGAAGATCCAAGCATAAGGGGATCAGATTTAAAGGGAGAACGAACTTCAAACCGCCCTAAATCAAAATTAGACACGTTTTTTACAAAGGTTGCGACACAACACGTAGCTTCCCTTTGTTGTTTACATCGTCCAGAAACTACCCATCCCAGGAGACTATTTTGCAGCAACGGAACTCCATTATTGAGTCTGAGTTGACCGGTGCACAAAAAATCAAAAAAAGTGTCTTCACCAAGCAATATATCAATCAATCAATCAATATATCAATTGTGGAACTCTGGATCAGTTGATTCCACGCCTGCAGGAACTTACCATTTACTTGCAGGAAGCGTATTATCCGGCTAATTACACTACACTATCCGACACGATTTTTCCTCAAGGAACAAAACCAAATGTTTCTTATAGATTTGGCGCTTAGAAATGGTTTAATGATATTTTTTTTCTATGGCATACATTTTTTTTAAAGAAATTTTAAAAACTGGTTTTTTTTTTGTAAATCTTTTTTCAGAGCTAGCGCTTCTTTTTTCACATAATTCAAGTTTAAACGTAAGATACTTAAGTTATGTGAAAAAACGAAGCTTTGAAAATTTTTAAAGCCACATATCTATCAGAAAAAGTCGGTTTGGATCTTTGAGGAAAAAAAAAGTTCGATTTTGTCGTGAGTGATACTAGTGATGCTGCCAAGCACCCAAAATTCAGTCGTAAACAAATGCCCGTTTGGTCTCGAATATAAGGTTGTTGTGAAGTCACAACTGAACTTGCTTCCGCTACCGAAGTAATTGTCAGGGATTTATTTGTTCTTGACAACCTCAATAACTGTGCAAGACTTTAGGTCATGAAATTTACTTGCGACCCCTATCTTATAAAGCCCCCGGCCAGGAAGGCTCCGGTTTTCACATTCACTTTGCGTTTTACTTTTCAGCAAAAAGTCATACTTTTCATTTCAAGGCGCTCTGGAATCCACTTTTCACTCGTTAGTGCCAGCTCATACAAAAAGGCCTCTGTTATGTTTAACAGAGACTTCTCGATAGCCAAATCGGGCTGCCACAGCTGTTCGGAGCAATTCACTTTTTTGTTTTTGCCTGAAAAATTTTGCAGAGCCAATTCTGAGGTTGGCTTAAATACAAATTATTTATAAAAAGAGCACAAGCTTAATTGCCCTGGTAAGGGTGTCAAATTCATGTCAATGCTTCATTAAGTCATCTATTTTTTCCTTTTGCAATTAAGATTTGTTTAGTTGTATAAAAAGCCGTTTACTTTTCATTTCGGCGAGGAATTTGTTGCCGTTTTGAAAACGGAAAAATCTTGCTTTACACAAGTGCGGAGCGCCTGACTTTTTGTTTTGAAATTTTTTGGTGAAAGTGAGAACCGGAGCCTGCCTGATAGATTAAGTAAATTCTTATTATTGTTCGTTGTTTGCACTGCTCACTGTTCTAAATTTGCATCTGCCTATAAACATACATACATACATATGTACACTAGGTTAAGCCAACATTTTTTTTTAAATTTAAACGGGACACTTCTTGATTTTGTTATTTTGGGTTTAATAGTAATATAAATGTTGTAATTTTTATTTTAAAAAAATTGTTAAAGGGTGCTAGCGAATAGAAAAAAATTTTACACAAGAAAATTAATAAAAAACCTTGTTCTTTGGATTGAATTGGAGAATGCATTGAAATCTGTTGCATATATATTGATACCATTATTATCGGCATTAATCAGTTATTGGCAGCCAAAAAATCTGCACAAGTTTTTCCGAACAAGTTAACTAAATATATGAACCTTAGCTAGACTTCCTGATTTTTAACAATCGCGATTTTTCAAACGTTACCTAAAAAAACGAGAAGGAACGTGAGTCGTTTCTAGTCGCGACTCTACTTTTATACCCGTACTCAGTCAGTTTATAAATTTATGAGATTATGATTAAAATTTAAAACAAAAAAATTGTATTTTACATTTTACATTTTTTTGCTACATTTGTTAACTACATCTACATGTAAAATGTAGATAATACATCACGAACAAATATTCTACATCTACCATTTAGATTCTACATCTCCTCCGCTAGGGGTTGCTCGCGCATTGCACAGGGCAGAGTGTGTGTGAGCGAGACAGAGAATGAATATCGTCAGCACCGCCAGAGGAGGTGGGGGAAGCAACTGAAAATTAATTTCTTTATTCTGGCTATAATAATAATCCGATCTAGTTCAGATTCGGAAATCTGATAGATATGGTCATTCTCTACGATACTGCGTTTTTAGTTTTATTGTATCTTCAAAATTGTGATGGCGGAAGGGGGCGGGGAGAAATTTTGAAATACACATGTAACAGTGTGATATCACATGAGTCTGGAAACAAAATTTGGTTGCTCTAGCTTTTATAGTCTCTGAAATCCAGGCGCTCATCGGGACGGACAGACAGACAGACGGACAGTCGGATAGACGGACAGTCGGATAGACGGACAGACGGACGGACAGACAGACATGGCTCTATCGACTCGGCTATTGATACTGATCAAGAATATATATACTTTATGGGGTCGGAAAATTTTCCTTCTCTGCGTTACACACATCCACTTTTACCACAAATACAGTATACCCCTTAACTCTTTTTGAGTACGGGTATAAAAATTAAAAGCACCTTGTTATCCATACGAAGTAGCACCGACTTGTATAGGAGGGTGATCCCAGATCCACCCCCTTACAACATACGGTGCGATGCCCGAAAGCGAGCCCTCGAGCAGTCGCGAGAGAGAAGAGAGGAGCAGTTAGTGCAAGCGTGGTGAGCCGAACAGACGTGGTTATGATAGAGAGGCGAGAGGCGTGTGAAGAACAATAAAGAGACGAGAAACAACCAGCAACAATTTCTTAAGAGGCTGGCATATCTAGACGGAGAAACGGTGTGGTTCGGGAGTTTGCCGAACAAGTCGGTGAGTGTACCCACGTATAAATTTGGCTAATAGAGTATACATCGTTGCCCTGACCTGCTCGCCACTCCCGACTAACGTTTGTCCTTCCTTCTCCCATTATATTCGTAAATGAGTGGCGTTGGGAGGAAAGAACTCACCCGAGCATCACATGTTGTTGCTTAGGTCTTGACAAGATAACTTTTCTTGTGGACGGGACTTTGGCAGAGACTGAGTTCGATTTTACCCAACCCTTATCGTTTAGTCCATCTATTATCTCATTAATTGTGACTGTTGGTTCGATTCGTTTGATAACCACTTGTAATCCTTTGATACTTTTAAGTTGGTAGGTGTAGTAATTCATTTTTTAAATTTTTAAGGGATTTGACCACTTTAGTGATCACTGTTCGATAGTTTTGTTCGTCATTGACTTGTTATTTTCCAGTGCCTTATGTGGCATAGTGTTTTCGGCTATTTTACTTATTTTTGGTGCATTCTTTGTAGCTTGCGGGCTCAATTTTCTTTTCTTTCTTTCTCCAGGCATATCCTGGGCTCCCCAATATTTTATTGGCAAGGTAGTCTGACTATCAGCAGCAGGAGATGGCGACGCCTCCCGTGCCGACCACCGTGAAGACAACATGTTTTGAAAACCATTTTTGATTTATGTTCATAAAAATTAATAAAAATAATAAATTATAATTTCCATATATTTGTCCTTCATATAACGCTGCATTAATTAGAATATATTTGTCTTCATTATTTCAATATTTCATTTGGTTTTTTGCTCTCATATTGCAATGTTTGCTTCGAGTTTGCTGGAAAATGATATCAAATTGTACAAACATACCAGCAATACAAGCAAATACCTTCGGATACTTTTCTAGTATATACCGCCCTTTTTTTTTGTCGATCTGAGTACTTCCTTTCGCTTAGAAAACAGTTTTCGACCGAACAAATTTCATATCGGTTTCATACGAATATCAACCCTGATTCTGTTCGCGAGCTGTTTTTTCGGATCTGAGTACTAGGTTTTATCGGCTGGGAGAGGTGGCGATTGTCGCAATGGGTCATGGCACATGACTTTATGACGTTATACGCTTATGTCTTCGATGAGTCGTCGCTTACACATCGATGACCCTTACTGCAGGGTATGTTTGTAGGTATATACCAACAACCTGAATACATATATATATACATAAAAACATCTATAATTGTAAATATATGGATCGTAAAAACCAAAACAAGTCTAAAATAGGGATATGTATATGTAAATAAATGTACAATTTCAAGTAAATAAAACAAAAATCAGCTTTTATTTTTATATATTATTTATTTCCACACCCAGCCCCTCCCACTCTGCCCATTCCTCACATGTGTATGTTGCTGAAGGTCAAATTTCAGTTCAAGCGGCCGAAAATTGTAGAACACAAGCATAGAATGTAAGAATACGTGGCACACACACATTTACTTAACCTGGACACTCACATACATGCCGAAAAAATTAAAAAAAAGATTAATAGTAATAGAATGAATTTTATTTGTGAGGAAGAAGAAAGAAAAAAGTCGTGCGCTACACAACCTCGTTCGACGCCGTTTGACAAACGACTGGCAAAGATTTATTGTTGCACCATGGCCGTGCTCTCTCTCCCTCTCTCAGGTCCCATGAGAACATAGTCTCCCTCTCTCAGGTCCCCTGAGAGCACAGGCCCTGAGAGCATGGGACCTGGAGCTGCAAATTTTTCTGTAACACTTTCGTTGTATGAACTGGCACATCTATACTGTATGGTTAGTGACTCAGTTCAACAAAAAAAATGGGCGGTATATACTAGAAAAGTATCCGATAGCATTTGCTGGTATTGCTGGTATGTTTCTACCCCCCTGTAAAGTTATATCAATTTGATATAAGTTGCTAGCAAACTCGAAGCAACCATTGCAATATGAGAGAAAAAAACCAAATGAAATATTGAAATAATGAAGACAAATAGAATCTAATTAATGCAGCGTTATATGAAGGACAATTATATGGATATTATAATATACTATTTTTATTAATTTTCATGAATATAAAACAAATATTGTTTTCAAAACATGTTGTCAGCTCGGGACGCGTCGCCATAGGGTACTGCTGATAGTCAGACACATTACCTTGCCAATAAAATATTGGGGAGCCCAGGATATTTATGACATGTGTTTGCCAGAAAACAGTTTTTGGATAAAATAAATTTTAGTATTTTTTTTAGGTATATCTGAAAGAAATTGATATTTTGAGTTTCAATTGAAATAGTTCAGTGGAGTGGTATTCTGAGGGAGGGATTTTTCATCCAGGCTTCCTTCGAGCCTGTCGTACTTTTTCACTGGAAGCAAGCTGTAAGAATTTCAAGTTAATCATACAACCAGTTTTAAAAGACAATCGATTTAACGTTGTTTCAAAAGAACACAACTGTTTCAGAAGTGCTTTTTTTTATTTATATCCACATGTTAGAAAAATCAATGTACAAAGTAGCATTCAGATAGATGTACATACATACATATATACATTTGTATACATATGTACGTATCACGGTTCAATTGGTCTAACATGTAAATATCCAGCATATTTGTGTTTAATAATTTAAAAAGGTAAACAAAATGTTGTGTTTATTTGATGAATATTATTTAAACTACATACATATGTAGATACGCAATTATGGTTTTTGTTTTGTCTTAAATTGTTGTCCAAACATTGACAGAAAAGTATTCAACTGTCACTATAAATAACGGCTTTAGCTCAATGTACAGTTTAATAAATCGGATATACATTTGTATGCACAGACACATTTTTTGAAATATATACCTACAGTACTAAAAATAATCATTTAAAAAATCACAAATAAACATACCAATAACACATATGTATGAATGTCCTGCAGGACCTTTTATTTTTCTATGATAAAAGCTGTTACGTAACTACCGATTTATTACAGATTTTATATAAATATTTTGAGCGTTATAAGGGTTGATTTATGCTTAAGATTATGAGTTGTTACCAAGTATTTAAACTTGAATGCGGCTTAGCCCTTGCGCACAACAAAAATTAAATATTAATGGAAATAATATTTTGAAACATTACAGTAGTCAACACGACAATTCCGCTGTGGCTTAAAATTAATTTTTCTAATACATTTCGGGATTTAAATTTTTTTGAGAATTTAGTTTTTTTATGGTTTAGCTGACAAATGTAGCTATAAATCCGAACTAAACACTTTCTAGCTGTAGATTAACGTCTGGAAGATAATAAGCTTTTAAATATCAATTTGATTATTTTTTGCGGTATTTTTTCAAGAACTTTTGAATTTAAAAATTCAGGAAAAGTTTAAAAAGAAATATTTCTTTGCATGCATTTTTGGTTTTAGATAGACGCATTAAATAGGCGTCGTTAAAGGTATTGTTCATTAAAATCTATGGAGAGCCAAACCTAAAAAATTTAAAAAATTAACATAAAATACCTTTTGGAAGGTTGCGGGCCATACTGCCAATTGGGAACAAAGCAAACGAAAAGGACTTGTATTTTTTGGTACCTGATCATGTTCCTTTGGCATTAAATGTTGTTGACAGTTTATTTTTTCGGATTTGCTGTTAATTTTTCTTACACATTTTGCATTTATAGCTTGGTGCCCACTTTTCAGCAAAACTTTCCGGACGGTTTATTTTCAGGTAAAATGAGGTTTGAGTCGTTTTGGACAAACGGCTGCAACTTGGCCGCACGATACCTTAAACAACGCCTAATTAATGCGTCTATCTAAAACCAAAAAGTCATGCCAAGAAATATTTTTTTTCGACTTTTCCTAAGTTTTAAAAATCAAAACTTTGGGAAAAAATACCGCAAAAAACTATCAAATTTGAATTTTTACATCTTCCATATCTTCCAGACTTTAAGCTGCAGCTACAAAATGTCTGGGCTTATAACTACATTTGTCAGCTTTACAGAACTGCAAAGTAACATGCAACCAGATAAACTTATGTGAAAATTGAAGCACTACCTCTGTAAAATAACACGAAAAAAATTACAAATTTCAAAAATTCTTAACAAAAACTAAACCAAAAAAAAACAATATTGTTTAAATAATTGTAGATCCCGAAATCTATCAGAAAATGTTTTATTTTAAGACTAGAATTTATTTTAGAATTAAAAGCCTTAAAAAAAATTATTATTGTTATCTTTGCAAAAACAAAAACAACGTTTAATTTCAAATTAAAAATTTTTTTAAATATATAACAGGCAACTTTTAACCCCATGGTCCATCTGAGGGTTAATTAACACACTCTATTGTTTTTTCACTCACATTTACTACTCTGAGCCATTTCACTCACTCTTATTGTAATCATCGTTAACAGACTACTTGTGCCGACGAGAACCTTATATAATTTCATCAGTGCCGATCTACCTATCTGCTCGATACTTCGCCTCTCCCTCCCAGAGTGTGTCCAAACCTCTGAATCTTCTCCAGAGTGTGTCCAAACCTCTAAATCCTAAGCACTAACCATACAGTATATAAATGAGCCAGTTTATACAACGATTGTGTCGTAGCTGAGTCTTGTGTTCCAGGTCCCCAGGTCTTATCACCTACTGTGATTTTGTGGGCTCTACAATTTTTGGTGCGCTTAAAACAAAAATTATATTTTCGAGTTGGTTTTGCGAGTTTTGTAGACGGCAGAAGCGAAGTCGAATGTCGACGCCATTACAAAATTACTAAAAATGTATGTACATATGTATATGCAAATAATTTGTATATACATATGTACATACATTTTTAATTTGTAATGGCGTCATTCCTTCTATCTGTATGTATAGAAATATATATGAATAGATATATATTTGTGTGTACCTATGTGTACATATATATAAAGAAATATATGCATATGTATTTACATAAAATCAACATATACATATGTACTAGAACCCTGCATGAACGGGCAACCGAATCGATTCGCAGTGATTCGGTATTCGCTTTGTCCGATCCAATTGAATCAGCGATTCGGCTTTCTCACTGATTCGAATCGCACGCCTAAAACTGACCGAACGAATCATGATTCGTAATTTTTACTGTGTCAGATCCGAACAGTTCAGTTTTTTCTCTCTTTTACTCTCCACTTGATTTTCAGGTAGAGAGAACGAGAAAGCAATACACAAATTTGTCGGTTTTTTGCTTTGCACTCGGCCTGAAAATATGTAGTTGTGTGTGTGCCTTTCTGTGCCTGTGTGTGTACGTCAACGGTGCGTGCTACGCATACTTATGCATAAGCGCGCAGTGGAATATTCCCCTGCAGTTCCAAAAGTCACTTTTCACTGGTGATTCATTTGGGGAATCACTCATTCCATGTCCGTAGCCTGTAGGGACTCACTGGTGAAACTCCAGATGAAATTTGTATGGACGTGTCCGCATTTTTCACTCATGAAAATTCAAATGAAATTGTCACTGAGTTTTCCAGTGACTTCACCGGTGGCCGTACAAGCGATGAGTGATTTCACTCGGGACACTTTCGAAATGTCCCCATATGAAATCACTGGTGACTCGAAACAAAATTTCACGGATAGTTTCATATGTGAAACCCACCCAAAAATTTCTTTAAACACTTCATTCAAATAAAAGTAAATATATTTATTTAACTTAGTTTTCTAGATTGTTTGTTGCTTTAATTATTTTAAATTATCTGTAGGGCCTTCCTTAACCGACTCGATCGGGTTAATAAGCACCAATGCTCCTGAAATGATATAAAAAAACAAATTTTTAGCCACGGAATGTAATATTTATTGAACTAACTTCTGAGTTATGTTTTGATTTGTATAAAGCAATACACATATGAAATTGGATTTTACCTTTGAGAACCGAATATAGTCCGGCTCGGCATTTTAAACATTTTTTTCGCAAGTCCCGTCCAGGTTGTACTCCTGGACTACTTTTTCGTCCAGCACACTTTTGAGGCAATGAGTCCTTCTCCAGCAACTTCAGAAATGTTTTGATCTGTAAATGAATAAGTCAAATTGCACATATATATTTTTTTAATTAAAAATGCTGTATTTTCAGTTACATGGGTTTTCTCGAGCAAAAACAAACACGCGCAGCGACGCACTTGGTTAACGAGACCACGCGGCTAGAATGTTCTAGAATCTAGATTCCAGACATATTTTTTCTTGCGAAACCCATGTAACAATTTAATTTAACTAACAACGCGCACTGTAATCACTGTAATCCACTTACCTGACTTTAAAAACACTGAAAAACCACTTTTGAAAGGCATAAACATGTAAATAGACGCGCAACTACAAAAAATCAAAGGCGCTCGCACCAAAATATTACACCAACTAATCGGTTTTTTTCCCTTCATCCCTTTGAGGAGACGAAATGAGCGAGAGTAGAAGAGTTATGGTCGAATGTAGGTAGAGAAAACTAAAAATATGAGAGAGAGGGAAATATATGGATATCTGCTTCTCTTTCTTCCGCGTCCGTTTCGATCTGCAGCAGTGGAAGCCGGACAGAATTTCATGCTGACGTCGACGTCGCTGCCTTTGTCGACGTCGAGCCTGAACAAATTTCCCTATGACAATTTCATGCGGTGACAGCCAGAACTGCAGGGTCTGGAATACACACACATAAACAACAATAATCACACACTCCGTGTGCGCAATATTGTTGTACACACATACTGTACATACCCTGCAGTTCCAAAGTCACTTTTCACTGGTGATTCATTCGGTGAATCACTCATGCCATGTCCGTTGCCTGCAGTGACTCACTGGTGAAACTCCAGATGAAATTTGTATGGACGTGTCCGCATTTTTCACTTATGAAAATTCAAATGAAATTGTCACTGAGTTTTCCAGTGACTTCACCGGTGGCTTATACGTATAAGCGATGAGTGATTTCACTCGGGACAGCCACCAGTGAATTCACTCGGGACAGCCACCAGTGATTTCACTCGGGACAGCCACCAGTGAATTCACTCGTGACATGCCACCAGGGATTTCACTCGGGACAGCCAACAGTGATTTCACTCGGGACACTTCCAAATATGTCCCATATGAAATCACTGGTGACTCGAAACGAAATTTCACGGATAATTTCATATGTGAAACCCACCCAAAAATTTCTTTAAACACTTTATTCAAATAAAAGTAAATATATTTATTTAACTTAGTTTTCTAGATTTTTTGTTGCTTTAATTATTTTAAATTATTTGTAGGGCCTTCCTTAACCGACTCGATCGGGTTAATAAGCACCAATGCTCCTGAAATGATATAAAAAACAAATATTTAGCCACGGAATGTAATATTTATTGAACTAACTTCTGAGTTATGTTCTGATTTGTATAAAGCAATACACATATGAAATTGGATTTTACCTTTGAGAACCGAATATAGTCCGGCTCGACATTTTAAACATTTTTTCCGAAAGTCCCGTCCAGGTTGTACTCCTGGACTACTTTTTCGTCCAGCACACTTTTGGGGCAATGAGTCCTCCAGCAACTTCAGAAATGTTTTGATCTGTAAATGATTAAGTCAAATTGCACATATATATTTTTTAATTAAAATGCTGTATTTTCAGTTACATGGGTTTTCTCGAGCAAAAACAAACACGCGCAGCGACGCACTCGGGTAACGAGACCACGCGGCTAGAATTTTCTAGAATCTACATTCCAGACATATTTTTTCTTGCGAAACCCATGTAATCACCCATGTAATCACTTTAATCCACTTACCTGACTTTAAAAACACTGAAAAACCACTTTTGAAAGGAATAAACATGTAAATAGACGCGCAACTACAAAAAATCAAAGGCGCCCGCAACAAAATATTTCACCAACTAATCGGTTTTTCTCTTTTCATACCTTTGAGGAAATTAACGAAATGAGCGAGAGTAGAAAAGTTAGGGTCGAATGTAGGTAGAGAAAACTAAAAATATGAGAGAGAGGGAAATATATGGATATCTGCTTCTCTTTCTTCCGCGTCCGTTTCGATCTGCAGCAGTGGAAGCCGGACAGAATTTCATGCTGACGTCGACGTCGCTGCCTTTGTCGACGTCGAGCCTGAACAAATTTTTCTATGACAATTTCATGCGGTGACAGCCAGAACTGCAGGGTATGTAGGCATACAAAGGAAGATTTCTTCGTAGTATGTATGTTTTGAATCAGTTCAGAGACATGCGAATGAATCTGGCTGATATTGATTCGCAGTTCTCTGATTCGGTTTTTTAATGATTCAGGTGAATCGAATCTGACTGAAGGCATTCGTAATGATCGAACGCATTGAAGGGGCATAAGTATACTGTGATTTAATGAATCATGTGGATACGTGCAGGGCTCTAATATGTACATACATACATATGTATACATATAGTACCTATTCCTTGCATTGTATATATGTATGTACATATGTATATAGAATCTGAAAAATATAAATTTATTGACAAAGTTGAAAAGTGGAAAGCACATGATTTATGTAATTTTAAGAAAAAACATGTCTGAAATAGCGATATGTATATGTAAATAAATGTGCAATTTTAAATAAATAAAACAGATAACAGCCTTTATTTTTTAAATTTTATTTATTGCCCACCCCCACTCACTCTGTCCATTCCTCATTTATGTTGCGGAAGGTCAGGTCAGGTCTATCTACAAACTCGGAAAAAAAAAACTCGAAAATAAATTATATAATTGGTCTCGTCGGCAGAAGTAGACCCTTAACAATGCTTACAATAAGTGCGAGTGAAAGGGCTCAGCGCAGTAAGTGTGAGTGAAACAACAATAGAGCTTGTTGCTTAAAGTTGCCTGTTATAATAAGAAGAGTTAATGTTTTTATAATTTAATTTTTAAAAATTTTGAATTTGAAATTAACCGTTGCTTTTGTTTCTGGATAGATATTTTTTTGTTTAGGCTCTTTATTCTAAAATAAATTCTAATATTAAAATAAATTGTTTTTATATCTTATTAATTTTAACTGTTTCGGAAGCCATTAACAATTTTTTTTGTTATACTTGTTGTGCTTGCGGAAAAAACTACAATACTTAATTTTTTTATGCACAACCTGTATATCTACTTATGTATTACATATGTACTTATGTATTACATATGTACTTATGTATTACATATGTACTACATACATATGTACTTATGTATTACATATGTACTACATACATATGTACTTATGTATTACATATGTACTACATACATATGTACTTATGTATTACATGTGTATGAATGATTTATGTAACTTACACACTACATATATATACATATGTATGTCATCCTTGTATTTGTCTAAACCTATGATTATTTTGGATGTTTAATGGAGTGGGGCTACATGTGACATGGACACAGCAGACCGCGCAACTTTTTACAATTTTGTTTGCACTTTTCATTATAGAACCAACGACGGTGATTGGGAAACATATATATAGCGAACGCTAGATATGTTCTAATGTTAATTCATGCAATCCATCTTTTCCCATTCCACCACTAACCACCAATATTCTAGTTACATATTTTTATAGCCGTACTGTGTGTAACGCAGAGAAGGAAACGTTTCCGACCCCATAAAGTATATATATTCTTGATCAGCATCAATAGCCGAGTCGCTTTAGCCATGTCTGTCTGTCCGTCCGTCTGTCTGTCTTGATGAGCGCCTAGATCTCAGAGACTATAAGAGCTAGAGCAAGCAAATGTTTCGAGACTCATGTGATATCACACTGCTACAAGTGTATTTCAAAATTTCGCCCGCCCCCTTCCGCTACCAAAAAGAACGAAAATCTGTTGCAGCTACAATTTTAAAGATACGATTAAACTAAAAACGCAGTATCGTAGAGAATAGCCATATCTACCAGACTGCCGAATCTAAATCAGATCGGATTATAATTATAGCCAGGATAAAAAAATTCATTTTCAGTTGCCTTCCCCACCACCTACGGCTCTGCTGGCGCTACTCATTCTCTTTCTCGCTCGAACACACTCTGCCCTGTGCAGTGCGCGACCGTTGCGAAGAAGATGTAGAATCTGCATTACATACACAATGTAGAATATACATTTTAGATTTTGAATCGACATTGTAGATTTAGATGTAGATAACAGATGTATCAAAAAAATGTAAAATGTAAAATATTTAAAAATTCTGCATAATTCATAAGCTCACTGAGCTCACATAAGCTATACTGACTGAGTACGGGTATAAAAGTAGAGTCGCGTCCAGAAGCGACACACGTTCTTCTTGTTTTCATTTCGCACCATGCCACTATGGTGAAAAAGTCCAAAATTTTGGCATTAATTCCAAAAATAAAGCTAGACGTCTACAAATTTGCACAATTGCAAACTAGAATTTGGAACAAAAAATTTTGTCTTTTGGACCACGGCTTCTTTCCGCCCCCATACTAACAAAAATCCATTTATGGCGTATTTATTATACAAAATTTGTTTAAATCATGAATTATGATAAAAATACTTTAAAATAAGCTTGAACTTAAAAAATATATTAAATTGATTGAAGTAGTGATTGTGATTTTACTTGAATCGCTCAAACATGCGATTGCATTTCGGTTAGTGATTGTTCACAATAATAAATTGGTAACTTTTTTAAAAATTACAATCGATTGGCCTTCAGTGAGATAGTTTTCATCCATATTTTCTAAAATATAACTTCATACAGAGTCTGTATCGTGTTTGTTGTTGACCCAAACCTCAAGCAGCGCTGCATGAGTTAACTCATAGCACTAAGCAAACAACACATAGAGGCGTCAAATCGACTAAAAACTGCTTGCATACAATTTTTGAACGATTGGTTTCTAGGCCTTCAGGTCGGGAGCTGATAGCTTCGGCAGGGCATTCGGCTCTCTCCGGGTTGAGCCGAGAGAGAGCGCATTTGCAGCTGTGTCGAATATATAACTATAGGCCTGCATGTGTGTCCTCTGACTCTGACGCATAGCAACGAAAATCTTTTTTGTCATTGCGATTGCATTGCTGTAAGTCGATGTAAGTCAAACAGCCTATTGCGATATTGCGATTTAATAATATCATCATTTACATACATATTTCTATTGTTCTTATTATTATTACTATACTATTTTTGTTTACATAAATAGTATTATAAATTACAAATAAATAACCTATTTACTATTTTATTATAACATACATATATCTTATTCATACTTTATATTCTATTTTGATTATTATTCTTAATATATTATATTATGGAATTACCGAATAAAGACCATGGACAAGCTGGCTCCAGGTGCGTTATAGAGTCGTGCTTGCAAGGGTACAGGAATGGCGCCGAACATTTTCCTATTCGCCTTTTCAAATTTCCCAAAAACGAAAATGTTCGTCGTTTGTGGGTTGCAAAATGTAATCTAGGTCTGGATGCAAATTTAAATAAAGCGCATATATGTGGGCTGGGTTGTCAATTCCGATCCCTAGACAAAACGAGCGAAAGCGAATTCGCTCTCAAGCGAATTCAGAAGCGCAACAGCGCGAGTACGAGCGATGACGAACGGACGAACGAGAGCAAACAGCAGATCGGCAAGAGCGAGGCCGAGAGGGAGTTTCGATCCAACCTGCGACGTAAAAGGGTGTGGAAAGAGACCAGACGACGAACGACGCTTAATTATATTTTCTTGTACCAAATACTGTATTGTATCACTTATTAAACTTTACGTATCTTAATAATAAACCAAAACCCCCACATTTTGGAGACTCGTCCAGGATTTGAGCGAAAATTCCTTGTTTAGGAACGCGTGTAAGAAATAAGTACAGTAAAAAACTTATAAGTGACGGTACGACGACGACGGTACAAGCGACGTAGCGTAAAAACAAAAAACGACGTGGATATTAACAAAGTGAAGAAGCTGTGAAAAAGAATAGACGATTTTTTTTCTCTCAGCAAAATGACGTGTTTGAACGAGTTAATTCCAAAAAACATTCGAAGGGCAACGAAGTCAAGCATTTGTGCATTGCACAAATTTGTGTTTGAAAAAGAAGGAGACCGAAATAACAGAAGCCGGTTGCGCGAATTTAGTGGATTCGAATACGACGAAAACGACGCCAGATTTTCAGCTAAGCGCGTTTACATACACGCAAAGCTAACTGACCTTGATCTTGTTTCAATATGTGTGACTTTGAACATAAATCATAATGCGGAAAATATGGTGCTCCATATCTTTCGGAATCTGATGGAAGGAAAGCTGCTGCAAAACAACAACGACGATGAGGACAACGATGATCAAGACGACACTGATGAAGAGGACGATAAAAACGACGAGAATGAAATAGAGGAAAACGAAGATCAAGAGAACGACGCTATGCTTGATAGACGCTGGAGTGAGCGAGACAACTATAACGACAGGCACACAAGAGAGAGCCCAACAACAAGTCGACAAGGGAATAGAGGACGGAGCAACGAGCAAAGGCAAAACTACGATGAGCAAATCGCACCCCGATTCGCCATAAGTTTTCGCGATATAGAGGAGTCTATCCGAGTGTTCGATGGCTCTGATGATTTGGCTGTCGAAGAATGGATAACAGAATTCGAAGAACAGGCTGAGTTCATGCGTTGGACAGATTTGCAAAAACTTATTTTCGCCAAGAAGTCATTAAAGGGCATTGCCAGACTATTTGTTTTGAGTGAGAAGCATTTGAACGCATGGAAAACGTTGAAGAGCGCGCTATTGAACGAATTCAAGTCGACGGTTAGTAGCAAACAGATACACATGCAACTCAACGAGAGTAAACGACGACCCAAGGAGAGTGTTCTGGAATATTTTTATCGCATGAGAGATATTGCTGCGAGAGGCAATGTGGAAGACGACGCACTTATGCAATACGTGATTGACGGTGTTGACGAGATGGCATTAAATAAAACAATTTTATATGGTACAAAAATGATGAGTGACTTTAAAAACAAATTAAAAGATTATGAGAAAATAAGCGAGAAAATGAAGAAGAGTGATAAAGTTGGAAGAGATAAGAAGATGCAGTTTGGACAAAATAATACACAGGTTGGCAAAAAAGACGTTGTTTGTTTTAACTGTGGAGAGAAAGGACATTTGTCTAGCAGCTGCGCGAGCAAAGAGAAAGGAAGAAAGTGCTTCAAGTGTAATCAGTTTGGGCACATATCAAAAAATTGCAAGGAAAAGAGTGAGAAACAAAACGATGAAAAACAAAACATGCGCGTAGTTTCAAATAAAACTGAATTAACATCTAAAGAAGTTTCGATTAAAAATACGAAGTGTATGGCATTATTTGACACTGGCAGTAAATTTAACATTATACGCGAAGATTTTTACGATGAACTGCGTATGCCAAAATTAAAAGACTGCAGAGTATGTTTGGTCGGTTTCGGAAGTGAGAGTAAAGCTGACAATATCAAGCCGATTGGCCAGGTTAATCATAGCATACACATTGACGACGAAGAATATGTGTTAAACTTTTATGTTGTTGCTGCAAAGTTCATGGACATCAAACTGATAATCGGGGAAGAGCTTTGCTTGCACGCAGAAATATCGTTTAATCGCAATGGAGTGAAAGTGAGTAAAATGCCAAATGAAAATAACGAAGGTCCGTATGACGAATCGTCCATAATGAGAATCGACGTAGCGGTGGACAATTCTCAGCTGAATATAAACAACGCGGTAAACGAGTTTACACAAAGCAAAGTACGCGAAATTATATCGAATTATAAACCGGAAAAATCAAAAACAACGAATATTGAAATGAAAATTATTCTAAAAGACGAAACGCCAATTTTTTCGCGGCCTCGGCGATTTGCGATAAACGAAACACGCATTATAGAAGACCAGATCGACGAGTGGCTGCAGAAAAAGGTAATTGAAGAGTCAGAGTCAGAGTTCACGAGTCCGGTTGTGCTGGTGAAGAAGAGCGACGGCACGCCACGTCTGTGTATTGACTTTAGACGTATCAATAAAGTCATCGAAAAGGATCATTTCCCGTTGCCGTTAATAGATGACCAGCTAGATCGTTTGCAAGACGCTGTAATATTCAGTACGATTGACTTAAAGAATGGGTTCTTCCATGTTCCTGTAGCCGAAGAGAGTAGGAAGTACACCTCTTTTGTGACGCAAAGCGGCCAGTACCAGTTCCGCAAGGTGCCGTTTGGTATGTCGAATTCCCCTGGAGTATTCCAAAGGCACATTGGTGCAATTTTTCGACAGCTGACTAGAAAAGGAATAGCACTACCATATGTTGACGACGTAATCATTCCAGCCAAAGACGATGAAGAAGCATTAGCAAATCTGACAGAAGTTCTCAAAACGTGTGAAGAGTATGGGCTTGAGCTGAATTTTAAAAAGTGTAAATTTTTACAAACACGAATCCAGTTTCTTGGCCACATCATTGAAAATAAAAAGCTGTATCCGACCCCGTTGAAGATTGAAGCCGTTTCAAAGTTCAAGACGCCACAGACACTGAAACAACTTCAGAGTTTTTTGGGTCTTACAGGATATTTTAGGAAGTTTATTTACAATTACGCGGTTCTGGCAAGACCATTGACTGACCTTACGAAGAACAATGCAAAGTTTGTAATTGGCCCAGACGAAGAGAACGCTATTGCCGTGTTGAAGAAATGTTTGACATCAAACCCAGTATTAGCCATTTACAATCAGCAGTACGAGACAGAACTGCATACGGATGCATCCATAGACGGCTTTGGAGCCGTGCTTATGCAAAAATCACCAGACGACGGCCAATTGCATCCAGTATATTACATGAGCAAGAAAACGACGGATGCGCAGCGCAAATATACTAGTTATGAGTTGGAAATACTTGCGGTCATTGAAGCATTGACGAAATTTCGTGTGTATCTTTTGGGTATCCCATTTAAGATTTTAACGGACTGCAACGCGTTCACCAAAACACTAGAGAAGCAGAATCTATGTACAAGGGTGGCCAGATGGATAATGCTTTTGCAGGAATACAACTATAAAGTTGAGCATCGCGCAGGATCCCGAATGCGTCACGTGGATGCACTTTCACGATATCCCGTTATGCTCATAAGTGATGGAAGCGTTTTAGCTGGCATAGAACAGGCGCAAAAGCAAGACGAGCATTTGAAAACGATCATGAAACTTATCAACGACGAGAATCAACAATACGATGACTACTTTGTAAAGTCAGGAATCCTCTACAAACTAGTCAAAGATGCTGAATTAATGGTGGTTCCAAGGGATATGCAGAAGACCATCATCGGCAAAGCTCACGATAGAGGACACTTTGCTATCAAGAAGACGAAGGATTTAATCTGTAAGGAGTACTACATACCAAATTTAGACGACAAAATCAAGAAGTACATCGACTGCTGTATACCTTGCATTTTAATCAATCGCAAGCGAGGTAAACAAGAAGGTCTTTTGCACCCCCTGCAAAAAGATGACGTGCCGCTTCAGACGTATCACATTGACTTTTTGGGTCCACTGGAGTCAACCAGCAAAAGCTATAAACATATCCTAGCTGTTATCGACGCCTTCACGAAGTTTTGCTGGTTATATCCTACAAAGTCAACGACATCTAACGAGGTCATCTTAAAGCTACGCAGCCAAAGCGTGACGTTTGGCAACCCTGCTTGTATCATTTCAGATAGAGGCTCCGCGTTTACCGCACAAGACTTCCTGCAGTACTGCGAAGACGAAAACATCAAACTGGTGAAGACGACTACAGGACTTCCACGGGTAAACGGACAGGTGGAAAGGCTCAACGCAGTGATCATCTCCGTGCTTGCCAAACTCAGCATAGACGACCCTTCGAAATGGTTTAAGCACGTAGATCGAGTCCAGAGAGCAATAAACTCGACGTACACCAGAAGCATCGATACCACTCCTTTCGAACTTTTGATGGGTATCAAGATGCGCACCAAAGATGACCAGCAGCTCCAGAGTTTGATCCAGAAAGAGTCCATCATTGCATTTGAAGACGACCGCAATGAGCTACGGACAAAGGCGAAGACTCAAATTCTGAATCTGCAAGACGAGAACAAGAAGACGTATAACCTGCGACGTAAAGCAGCCAGGCAGTATGACGTTGGCGACCTAGTTGCCATAAAGAGGACTCAATTTGGTAGCGGACTCAAACTAAAGCCGAAGTTTTTGGGTCCGTACCAGATCATTAAGGTGAAGCATAACAATGCTTACGACGTTAAAAAAGTTGGCAATTCCGATGGCCCAAAGCACTCCTCTTCGTGTGCGGAGTATCTGAAGCCATGGTCCACGGGCAACAACGACGATGCCGAAGATGCATTCGAGGCGAGTGCATAGTCAGGACGGCCGGATGTGGGCTGGGTTTTGTCAATTCCGATCCCTAGACAAAACGAGCGAAAGCGAATTCGCTCTCAAGCGAATTCAGAAGCGCAACAGCGCGAGTACGAGCGATGACGAACGGACGAACGAGAGCAAACAGCAGATCGGCGAGAGCGAGGCCGAGAGGGAGTTTCGATCCAACCTCCGACGTAAAAGGGTGTGGAAAGAGACCAGACGACGAACGACGCTTAATTATATTTTCTTGTACCAAATACTGTATTGTATCACTTATTAAACTTTACGTATCTTAATAATAAACCAAAACCCCCACATATATGCAATCAACATTTTGAAAATAAGTATTTTGGCAATACAAAATTAAAATCAGGTGCTGTACCGACCCTGAGATTGTTTCAGGCACCGAATTTCAACAACATCCTTCCTCAAGCTACCGAATACAATTTGTTCAGATTTTCGGATAATAGCGACGATCTCGGATCATATTTTAAAAAGAATATGAATAAAAATTTGAATGATAATAAAATGATTGTATCTGATGAGCCTACCTAAAATGTGGAATTTTGTCCGAACTGCTTAAAGAAAGAGCAAAATGAAATACAAAAATAAATATTGGGAAATGTCTCAAGAACTTAATAAAGAAAAAAAGAGTGTTACATTTTATAGGAAGAAGATCCATAAGCTGCAAACATCGTTAAGGATCGGAAAAAACAAGCAGCTCCGATATTCGAAAGAGTCACGAAATCGCGAAAATATATTTACAATGATAGACAAGAATAAAATGATATCAAAAAATTCAAATTCGGTTTGCAAAATGCTCCTTAAAAATAAAACTTCCTGGGTTTAAATTTTCCGTCCCAGGCCTAAATGAGAGTTTATCAAACGCGCTGCTTACAATATTTAAAAAAATGGATGTAAAAAGTAAGCATGCTGTTTTAATTTTTAATGAAATCTCAATTGAAAAGAGCCCGCATTACAATTCACACCGAGATGAAGTGGAAGGGTTTGTGATGATGGTGTGGAAAAAACATCTCAACTGTGCAAGCAAATTTCTGTATTCATTGTAAGGGGGCTCTATGTGAGTTGGAAATGTGTTTTAAGTTAAATTGCAACATCCACTGGGCTAACTTCTCTGAAGTTAAAGGAAAAACTTGAAAATAATATCAAAGCTGCTCATAAATTGGGGCTTAATATTAAAGTAATTGTATGTGACCAAGGCTCAAATAACCGCGCAGCCTTTTAAAAATTTGGGGTAAGCTTGGAAAATCCATATTTTAAAGTCGATGATCATAAAATGTTATAAAATCATTACAAAATATCTTAATGAAAAATTGTATCGAAACACCTGATAGACTAGTATCATGGAAAATAGTTGAAAAACTGTTGGAAATATATACTAATAACTCTTCTACTAGACTATGTCCACAATTAACTCGTAAGCTCATAAGCCCCAATTCATTTGAAAATAGGAAAGTGAAATATGCTACACAAGTATTTAGCCACACGGTATCCTCTGCAATCAAAACATTAATTGAAAGAGGAAATTTCGATGATTGCAGGGATGTAGCATATTTAACTGCTATTTTCTTCGAAAGGCTAAATAAAATGTTTTATTGCTTAAACAGCAATAATCTAAGTGATAAAAACCCAATGAAGTCAGCTCTACAAAAGAATAACAATGTGGAAAAATACATTATTCAAATGAAAGAGTATTTTGAGAGGTGTCGTTATCCCAGCAGTGTATATTGTATTGATGGACTTATTCTCTCTATGAATTCAATACTATTGCTTGCACACGACGTATGGAATGATAATACAGATGTTTACTTCTTGATTTTGTCTCGACTGAATCAAGATGCATGGGAGAACCTTTTCTATCTAATAAGAAGTAGAGGGGTTATTTAATTTCAAAAATGTTGTCAATGAAAATCATTACCTCAAAAAGTACAACTGGAAACTGTGAACCAGATGATGACAACATGCTTATAAATGTGATTGATGAGGCAAAGCGAGAAATTCAAGTTGAAATCTCGGAGAACAAATAGCAGTTACCTTGCCAAGCTGTTGCCTTAGAAAAATGCAATAATGAACATAACCCTCATATAACCGAGACTATGGATTTTTCTTCCACTAATATTATTAGTACAAGTAGTGAAAACGCATTGCGTTTTTTTACAGGTTTTGTGTTTTATAAGTGGCAACAAAAGTTTAATTGCGACACCTGCGGCTAATTTTAAAGGACAACATTGTGCACTGCGCAAATTCAGAGAAATTTTTGATCAATAAAAACATTAAAAGTATTAATAATATTTTAAAGCTTGACGACTTTTTTAATTTAATAAAACTTCTTTACAATATATTCCATGATATCTTAAAAAAACCTTAATATGCGGAATATCAAGCAAATTATTTATAACCAATGCATTTTACAAACTGAAAGCGATGTGAGATACAGCAATTGGTTTTCTGAAACACACGTCTGCAGTGCACATAGAAAACAAATTCTTTATTATTTTCTGCTAGTTCTGCTTCGAAAGAATAGTATTGGGCTTTCGGAAAAATTTTTATGTACGTCTGGAAATCAGAGTTCAAATAAGATACAAATTTTGAAGTCTTGAACACACAAATAAATACGTTTGTTCACATGTATGTATATATGTATTATATTATTATAATGCACACATATTTTTATATAAAAACTAAAATCAAAACAAAAAAGAAATGAAAAAAAATGGCGTCAAAGTTAGAGGACACACACACAGGCATAGCTACACACGCACACTGTTTATATTCGACACAGCTGCGAATGCGCTCTCTCTCGGCTTAACCCGGAGAGAGCTGAATTCCCTGCCGAAACTATCAGCTCTCGATCCGAAGGCCTGGGAGCCAATTGTCCAAAAATGTTGTGCAAGCAGTTTTTAGTCGATTTGACGGCTCTATGTGTTATTTGCTTAGTGATCATAGACACCTGCAAATTGTTAAATTCCCGAAAAGGGGTAAAAACGGGAAGAAAGCATTAATACCATTTGATTCTATATTAATTGGAAAAAAACACTTAACTTTAACCTTGGTGATTGTTTGTGCTGTGCAAAAGTAGTATTCTACAGAACACACGTAACTTTGTTAGTATAGAGCTAAAAATACACCCGAGCAACACACTAAATAATTCAATAACAACACAAACCTATCTAAAAACATGTATTAAAAAATAATCTACATACCTTGGCCAGCTTTTTCCATATTTACACTTTTACCTAATATTTGGGATCGAGCTGACATTCAAGCTGTAAGTTGTTCAATGTTTTCCTTACTTTTTTACAATTTAAAGCATTCCATCCCTGAATCAGTTGACTTTGAAAATTAGGGGTGTTTCGTAAAAATGTTTTAAAATAAGTTTTATTCTATCTGTTGTTAAAGAATCAAAAATTAAAAAGGCCTTCAAATATTTAACACAAAAAAATTACATTAATGCCAACATTTTGGACTTTTTCCCCATACTGAATATATGCGTTGAATATCTCTCCAGCGAAGTGTCATCGGATTTTATATTTCGGTCACTAAGTGTGTTATGACAAGACTTTGCTAACTTTTCTGCGAACAAAGAAATAGCATTAAAGACATAATGCAACATTTTTGTTCGTACCCGTCTATAGACCAGGGGTCGGCACCCAGACTCACACATTTTTTGGTGCGTTTGTGTGCGACGACCTCAGACATTTCTCTTCCGCTGCGAAATCGGAGCAATTGTGCATAGGGCCCAAATGCTGCGCTGCCCCTGCGGCAGAATTACGAAGCTTTGTGCATAGCCCGTAGCTGGCTTCTCTGCCGCTACGTCAGCCGGTCAGAATTACGAAGCCACACGAAGTCTTTACTCTGTACGTGTGCCGACTGCGCTGCCTAAAATTGTTTCCTATGCACAGTGCATATGACGCTGCCGACCACTGCTCTAGACTCATCTAATGGCTTTCAGTCGAACAACTCAGCACTACTTAAAACAAAATTAAAACAAAAGCAACCAAGCCAGCAAAATTGTTTTGAAAAGTACAACAATCGATAAGCCAACTGGACGCATATATTTCTCTCGCTTCGACTGCAGGCATTTCACAGCAAAGTCTAAAAGTTAAATATCTGTAACTCAATATTCTCATATGTATTAAATATTTACGCTACGCCATTAATATTTTAAAATTATCTCTGAGCTTACAAAAACTTTTTTACAGAGACTACTAATGAAGAACGTCGAACTAAACTCACCAATAATATTTTAAAAATATACATTTCGACCAAATGAAGCTTATATTCGTAATCATAAGACTATTTATTATGAAGCCTACATCAGGCGAAACTTTAAGAGCTTGGATTTTTCGGCTCTAATGGTACATGGAGCAGTTGCAGGCAATCCAGATGCAAAACGGCTTTATGATGATCTCTTGAGCAACTACAACAAATTGGTTCGGCCTGTTGTTAATACCACAGATGTTCTTAAAGTGTGCATAAAACTAAAACTTTCCCAACTTATTGATGTGGTAAGTATAATAAAGATGTACATATGTAGCTCCTGGATATATTTTTTTGTATTCTACATAAATTTTAAATATTGTTACGTTTTTGCGATTCGTATTCAAGATTGGAAAAATGGAGACAGACAGGCTCCGGTTCTCACTTTGTGTGATTTATGTTTAATTTTTTACGCAGGTACTTAAAAGCGCAAAATGTACTTATTTTATGCGCTAGTGCGTTATGTTTAACAAAAATTGATCGACAGCTGTTCGGACTAATTTACTATTTGTTGTTATACATACAAATTTTTCAGATTCAATATAAAGTTTGGTTTAATAAAAATTATTTATAAAAAGGGCACAAGCTCAATTGAATCAGTCAGATAAAGAAATTAATTTTCAGTGGCTTCCACCACCTTCTCCAAACCACGCTATTCATTCTCTTTCTGGCTCGCACACACTCTACGCTGTGCAATACGCGACCTTTGCGAAGAAGTTGTATAATCTACATTTTAGATTTGTAATCGACATAGAAGATGTAGATGACAGATGTAGCAAAAAAAGGGAAAATATTTAAAAATTCGCCATAAATCATAAGCTTACAAATTTATATACTGACTGTACGGGTATAAAAGTAGAGTCGCGTGCACAAAAGCAACTCTTCTACACAAAAGCCGTTTACTTTTCACTTCGGCGAGGAATATATGGATGTTTTTAAAACGGAAGTTTTGCGTTGTGTGCATGCGAGAGCTCAAAATGTTTCGTTTTTAAAAAAAATCCCAAATTTTTGTGAAGTTAAAAAATCCAGAGCCTGTCTGAGAGAGTTATTTTGTGTTATTTAGAAAAGCTTTATTTTTAGAGACTTTGGGCTACGTTCCAAACAAACTGTGATTTCTGACTGACTATTTTAGTGAAAGGTCTGTCAACTAATATATACATACCCAGTATATTCGGTCTTATTGACTCAGCCCTCCGCCAAGACTTGTTCGTCCCAAAAAATTTGCTAGTCAGCCTCGTGGTAAGGTCCCTTCTTTTGCCATTCACCAGCTTTATCTCGGACGGGAGCTCGTCGTGCATGGCCTTGTACTTGCTGTCCAGGTTGCCAATCGAGTAAACGAGTTTTTACTTCTCGTTCAGCGTGCCAATTTCTGGTTGAGGTCCGTGATTGTCACTGGGGGTTAATTCTGTTCCCGGGATCTGGCACCGGTTTGTCAATCTCTACATTTTCTCGCCATATGTCCTGTTGTTTTGTTGCATATGAAACAACTGCTGTGGAATACTCCATGTCCCTGGTTTCTTTTCAAAGTTCACCATTATTCACCTCAGTCCTTAGAAGATGCACTTTTGGTGATAGACAGCATAAATAATATCATCTGTTGCTGTTGCTCATCTTGCTCATCATCGTTCGTTCTCTTTCGTAGTGACCAGACGTGTTTTTTTATAGCGCAATATGATCGGCTCTTGGCCATGGACACTCAGTTCAGCAGTTTGCAGCTGCTGGCTGAGTCTCCGAGGCGCAAGAAGTCCACTCCGCGGGACTTGCAAGTGCCGACTGCCTCTCGTCCGCCGGCATCCGAACAACTAACTCTGACCACTCCGTCAGTGCAGCAGTTGATCACGTTTGTCACTCCAAGGGCAACGATCGCTGCTGGTGAAGCAGATTCGGGACCCGAATGCATCACTTCGGAGAGTATGCAGGTAGATATGTCTGTAGCGTCCGTGTCTGTCGAGTCCGAACCCAACTCCATAACTATCCCATCAGTCTCGCCCCCACCAGCTAATAGACGTCCCGGACCACCGGATATTGCCATCACAGGTCCAAGACCTGTGGTTTCAAAACCGCTGGTGGGAGTCCCACCAAAGCGGCAAATTTTTGTATCACGGCTTGCCCCTGACCTTACATCTAACGATGTAACTGCTTTTATTCATAGCAAAATTAAAGCCGATGGCTTAAAGGTGGAGAAGTTTAATTTATCTTATGCCAGGGAGATAGCTTCCTTCAAAATAAGCGTCTCCTCGACTCATTTCGCCACCATTTGCTCTGCCAAATTTTGCCCAGAGCATTTGGTGGTGAAAGAATACAAGGCTAAGAAGAAGAATAGGCCCCCCATAACTCTTCCAAGTGTTCAGACCAGTGCGCCATCTCTATCTCCACCCTCATCTTCCCGATCTACCTTAATTTCTACCCATCCAAAAAACTAACTTCCTCTCTTTTAGTTACCTACCAGAATGCTAGAGGCTTGCGTAGTAAGCTCAGCACTTTTTTCTTGAGAGTCTCGCATTCTCGTCCCACGTTATTGTGTTTACCGAGACCTGGCTGAAGTTTTAGCAGGTCGGTACACAATCTTTAGAAATGACCGTTCGTCTCGACGTGGTGGAGGGGTCCTCATTGCAGTGGACTCAATCTTTACGTCGGAACATTTCATAGTCCAGGCTCAACAAGACCTGGAATTCCTGTGCGTAAAACTGATTCTCCCAGGCTTTACCATTTTCATTACTTGCTCGTATATTCCACCTTCCTCGGATATCTAAATATACCAGCATCACTTGTCCGCTTTAAAAACTGTTTCTTCCTCGCTATCAGATAAAGACCATATGATAGTTCTTGGCGATTTCAATTTGCCAGGTACTGTTTGGTCTTCGGTTAACGAGTCTAATAACCTTGTGGGCATGTCATGAAATGACTTTTTCGTGGCTTGTTGGACCTATCCCTGTCTCAAGTCAACCATGTGAAAAATTACTTGGGTCGATTGCTTGATCTGTGCTTTGTCTCAGATCCGACCATAGCGTTGCTAACCCGATCCCTTCCGCTCACTATACCTGAAGACTCCTACCATCCTACATTCGAAGTGTCGGTCGATATTGGGCCTACTGTATTGGATCGAACGGGTAGGCGGTCTGAACGTGTCCGTTGCTTTCGTAAAGCCGGGTTTACGAAGCTTAATAACCTCATTAGGGATTTTGACTGGTCCGCTCTGTACCTGTGCACTGACGTTATGGAAGGCACAAACATATTTTACAATGTACTCGACACACTTTTTGATTCTTGTGTCCCACTTTCTTGTCCGGTTAGATCTGGGAAGCATCCTTGGTTTACCAAAGAGTTATCCAGTCTAAAAAACTTAAAATCAAGACTATACATGACTATACAGACATACAGTTTACCATTGACGAATGGCATTTTCAGCCCCTTGTTAAATGAAAGTTCACTACTTCATGATCTTCGACTAGTTAAGCCGGTGTTTTCACCAGGTCCTGACGGAGTTCCCGGCTGTGTACTCAGGTACTGTGCCGACGCTCTGTGTGGACCCCTGCTTAAGCTATTCACCCTATCCATTAATTCTTCATGCTTCCCCCCGATCTGGAAGGAATCTTTTCATTCGACTCTGTAAACCACTCCCTTCTAGCACAAAAACTTGACCTTTTAGGGTTTCCACCCAATCTTTTGAGATGGATTTCTAGCTACCTTCGTTCTAGGTCTCAACGAGTCCTTTTCAAAAACTCCTTCTCTTCACCTGTTAAGGTTACTTCTGGAGTACCACAGGGCAGCCATCTGGCGCCCTACTTTTCACACTCTTTATTAATGACTTGCCTTCAGTATTAACAAATTCTCGAGTACTCATGTATGCGGATGATGTTAAACTCTGTGTCCAGTACAAGGACATTTAATTTCACTCTCGCTTGCAATCCGATCTCAATAACTTTCAGTCATGGTGTTGTGCAAATATGTTACACCTTAATGCCTCGAAATGCAAAGTTATGACATTTCATCGGTCCAGCCCCATGTTGGCTCCTTACACCCTTTGCGGTGGTTCTCTTGAGAGAATTACATTGGTTTATGATCTTGGTGTTAAACTAGACCCCAAGTTAAAGTTTTCTGAACACATTTCCACCATGGTAAATAAGGCCATGGGCGTGCTTGGTTTTATAAAAAGGTGGTCAAAGGAGTTTGACGATCCCTACATAACGAAGACTCTCTATATCTCGCTTGTTCGTCCGATTTTAGAGTACGGCTCTTATGTATGGTGCCCCCAGTACAAAGTACACCAGGACCGTATAGAATCAGTCCAGAAAAACTTTTGCTCTGCGTGGCCTCAACTGGGATGCAGGTGTGAGACTGCCATCTTACCCTCGTAGACTGCTTTTAATAAACCTTCCAACCTTAGTTAGTCGTAGAAAAATGCTTGGAGAAACGGGGTTGTGGTTGTACCTGTGGAACATTCAATGTAATCCAATGCGAAATTCTTCAAAGTATATTTTTCACAATTTGTAACTTCAAATTCATTCATTTCAAAGCGTTCCGACGTTCGCTAATGTGTGATTTATTTACTCGTGTGCTGTTGATCGGAAAGTGTAGTGATTTTATGCACGCGCGATAGTACGTTGCTTATACAAAAGGCCTCTGTTATAACCATATCGATAACCATATCAGGCTGCGTCCGCTGTTCGTACTACAAAAATTGTTGTTGCCCAGAACAATATTATAAGATCCAATTTTGGGGTTGAATTAAGAACAAAATAGTTTATGAACAAGCCACAAGGTTAACTGCTCTGATGATTGTCTGGACGTTTATACGCAATGACTGCACCTAAATCAGGTTGTGAATAATAATCACACCAAGCATTTTTCTACGATTAACTAAGGTTGGAAGGTTTAATAAATAATAATAATAAATAATAACATCCGTCTGCAAGTTACCTTGGAGGCCTTTATTGATAAAAGAGGTAAACTCTAATAAATTTGTGGTTTTTATTCGTCGCCTTATTTGCAGAGATGTTGCAAGTGTGTATTTAAAATATTCTCAAACATTTTAGGAATAGCGGATAATCTAAGTTATACCGCTATAATTCTTTGCGTCAGACTCGCTACCTTTCTCATGGAAAGGATTGATAAAAGATTTCTTCCAGATCGAGGAAAAGCATGAAGAATTAATGAATAAGGTGAAAAGTTTAAGCAGGGGTCCACACAGAGCACCATCACAGTACCTGAGTACACAGCCGGGAAGTCCGTTAGGACCTGATGAATACACCGGCTTAATTAGTCGAAGATGCCGTTCGACTGTGGTAAACTGTATGAATACGCCTGACCAGAGTAGCTTTCTTGGGAATAAATTTTTTTTTTAAATTGGGCAAAAAGATGGGCGATTGCCTGATCATTGTTTGCCGACGAATTAAGAAATGATAGCGTGGGTGCATGTGCGGACGTTCTACGCTTACTATTTACGATGCTGTAAAACTGTTTAGGGTTCTGAGCGTATCTGCATCGAGATAGGTAGTTTTTATAGCATTGAGAGCTAAGAACGGAGAATTTTGACCGAGCTATTACATAGCGAGGGAGAAAAGAAGGAGAACCAACTTCTTAAAATTTATTATAAAGTCTTGGTTTTATTTCTCTTAGGCTGGATACTTTCAGTGCACAATACCAATCGAAATCCCTAATGAGGTTATTAAGGTTCGTAAGCTGGGCTTTACGAAATCAGCGGAGACGTTCAAATAGCCAACCCGTTCGATATACAAGGCCCAATGTAGGATGGTAGGATTCTTTCGGTATAGTGAGCGGAAGGGTTTGGGTTAGTAACGCTATGGTCGGATCCGAGGCAGAGCACAAATCAAGCAATCGACCTAAGGAATTTTGCACATTGTTAACAGACAGTGACACAAGTCTAGCAGCCGTCAATAAAGTCATGTCGTAACATGGGCAAAAGGTTATTAAACTCGTTTACCGAAGACCAAGCAGAACTTGGCAAGTTTAAATCACCAACAACTATCATAGCGAGGAAGAAACAGTTTTTAAAACGGACAGGTGATGCTCGTATATTAAGAAACCGAGGATGGTGGAATATACGAGCAAGTAATGAAAATTGAAAAGCCTGGGAGAACCAGTTTTACGGAATTCCAGGTCTTGTTGAACCTGGTCTATGAAAAGTTCCGACGTAAAGTTTGGTTCCGATGCGATGAGGCCTCCACCACGAAACGAACGGTCATTTCTAAAACTTCGGAACCAAGCATGTCCGGCCTTAACCAGGTCTCGGTAAACACAATAACACAATAATAAGCCAATTATTTTTCTTAACCTTAAACTCTTTCACCACCAAATGCTCCAACCAAAACTAGCCGGATCAAATGGTTTCAAATTGAGTCAGAAGACGACTTTTTGAAGGAAGCCAGGGAGATATGGCATTAGAAAAGTTACATCTTCCGCTTTTAAGCCAACGCATGTTTTGGCGGAACAGACAATTGAGAGATCCATAATTACAATTATTAAATAAAATATAATAATTATAATACAAAATAGTACGAAACTCAAAAATAGATATCAGACCAAGGTAACGACTGTGAGAGGGGGAGAACAGTTGCAGCAGCAGCTAATTAGAGAGAGATCGCTACTGCACAAAAATTTTCGTGAGCGAGAGATGAAGAACAGTTAGTTAGAGACTGATAGAAAAGTTACGACAAGACAGCGGGCTAAATGTAGTCTAGCCGACGCTCAAAATAAATAAATAATTATTTTTATTAAAAAAATGAACAGGCATGCAGTTAATAGCCTGCTTACACTGTAACGAACCATGGCTCCGGGCCATGGTTCATCACAAATTACTAAGCACAGAAACCTCTTCTACAAGCCCAAAAACACGCACCACGTACCGCGCGATCAAACATCGGTTTCTATCGTTTTTTGTTTTTGTAGAAAAATGATGCGAAAAATTATGCTGCTTTGGTGTAAACGCCTCGCATAATTTTTCCGCACCTTCGACAATGATGCGGCAGTGTAAAAAGGCTATTAGGTTAGATTTTAGATTTTAAGTTTTTTAGAGAACTCTTGTAAACAAGTGAGTGCTCAAGATGAAAGCCGATAGCGATCGCCAGATGCGGCCGCCTGTTTCATCCAAGCCGACGCATCTCCAAAGCCACCTACACGTAGGCCAACGTATCGCTTATTTAATTACACTGCCCGACACGATTTTTCCTCAAGGAACAAAACCAACTTATTCTGAAAGATTTGGGGCTTAGAAATTGTTGGATGATATTTTTGTGATTTTTGTGCGGTATATTTTACGAAATTGTGACTTTAAAAACTCAAGAAAAGTCGAAAAAATACACGTCCTTCTCGTTTTCTTTGTTCCTAATTGGCAGCAATACCTTAAACGACGTCGAATTAATTAATTAAAGGTTTTTTTTAGAGTTTTTTTCACTTAACTTAAGTAACTTAAGTAGTTAGGACAGCTAGAAATTGAACCCAAACACTTTGTGATTTCTGCTTACCGTCTGGGAAATATTTCAAATGCGTTGTTTCAGCAACATGTTTCAATGGATACAGATATTGATATTAGCCTACTCATGAGCACGCTACATACAGTTGACCATGTGAAAATACCGGATGCTCAAAATGTAAACCACAAATTTACAACGACTTTCCTTGTGACTTATTACTTGTCAAAGCAAAAGCAAGACGAATCGGAACTTGTAGTCGTTTGAAATCAAATGGCATGTCAGTCGGGATCATCGGAATTCTCGGAACTAAAACGTGTTCACCACAAAACTTCCCAGTCAAAATAGTTGCTTCAAGTAAATTAGTCATTACTTTTTTCACAGCAAGTCTTGTAGCATTGCAAAGTCGTGATGTATTAAGATTCAGAATTTTCCAATCAGAAACATAAACTGAAACCCTGGGCTACTGCTGTCATTGTGGGCGTCAGAGGCTTGTGACTGCAAATTGAGGCAGGACGACGGCATGGTCTTTTTCGGGATGAGTTGTTGGGAGAGGCTATAAGGAGGTTATAAGGTGCATTTGTTATCCGTAGTCTAAGATTGCCCGACATGGCACGAGCAATCCAGCACGATCCTTTAGCAGAACAACTGCAGTGTCTAAGAGCGTGGCATCCCTGCAGGAATTCGGATCAACCAAAGAAGTAGCTGAAGTCTGGGCCTCGCGCTTCAGGGTGTGACACCACAGTGGTGACAGTTGATGACCTGATAGTGCGTAATTAAAGGCCAGCCTTCAGAAAATTCAGACAAAGACCAAGCTTCTTCACCTCAATGATGCGAAGCGACGGCGAAAAAAAACCCAAACAGTGCGCATGTATCTATACCATGGCCAGCAGTATTGCAAAATAGACATTTAAGAGAAACTGGTTCAGTGGCTGGTTCTACTGTTTTCTGTTTTTTTTTTAATGTTTCCCACACGAATGCCAGTCATATACATTGCCATAGCGAGGTCCCGATTCTCCAACTTCTGACATCTTTGCTCCAGAAAAGCGGTGAATAATTGGCGCTGTTCACCTTCTGCAGCGCCTTCTGTTTCAAAAAACAGTCAGCAATCTGCCCTGGTTTCCCCATACTCTGCAAGGTCCGAAAATTCACATTCACGGTATCTGACAACGACCGAAGTTTCGACACAGAAGAAGCCTCAATGCTCGGCACACGCAGAATCTCTGTGACATGCGTCAAAAAAAGTAAACGCTTGTTTCTGAACCGTTTACTAAGAAGGTCTAGTGCGATGGATTAGATGGCATGGGTGAACTTTAGCGATATCATTGTCTATTGTAGTGGAAAACATGCGCCAAAACGGGGAATATTCCCTGAGCTCAGGAAGTTTAAATCCGGCAGGCGGTGGCGACGGCAGGCGGTGCACTTGACTGTAGTTTGGGCTTCTCCTATATGGTCCGTCCGCATTGTTGAGCATGTGGGCTTCCGCTTGTTCAACTTCCGCTTCACGTTAATCTCCAGCATGACCACGCACTCGTAAAACTTATTCCTCAAGGGACTACCCATCTCATCCAGAGTTCACAGTTTGAAACGAACTGAGCAGGTGCAGCCGACAACAACAATGGCATGCACACTTAGAGAACCGACAACCGAAACGAAACAACAGCAAGCAAACCCGCAAAGTAGTTGACGCAAGAAGCGTTTCTGATGCTTGTGCACGGTTTTTTATCTTTTAATGCATAATTTTACACGACTTTATCTTTATATGTGATTTTAAATAATAAATTGTTTACTTTTTACTTTATAGAACTTAAAAAATCAAATTATGACGACCAATCTTTGGGTGGAGCAGGTAAGATAAATAATAAGTTGTCTTTTATTCTTTGGACTGATTCTTAGCTGAATGTTTTTTTCCTATGTTCAAAATATGTAATGTTTCACTTAAAATTGTTGCACTCGACTTGAGATGGAGAAATCAATAGTTTGTTCTTTTGTGCTTTGTCAAGCAATTTAACCCTAAGTTCGATGAATTATACTACTTATACTACCTGCAAGATACGAATATAGTCAATGCAGACAGTGGCTAAGGCCACGGGTATTTTCAGTATGATAAGGTTGAAACTGACACTTCCTTTTAAATTTGTCTTTTTGGCTTAATCAGACTTAGAACTTTTTTTAGAGGTCCTATTTATACCCGTACTCAAAAAGAGTTAAGGGGTATACTGTATTTGTGGTAAAAGTGGATGTGTGTAACGCAGAGAAGGAAAATTTTCCGACCCCATAAAGTATATATATTCTTGATCAGTATCAATAGCCGAGTCGATAGAGCCATGTCTGTCTGTCCGTCCGTCTGTCTGTCTGTCTGTCTCGATGAGCGCCTAGTTCTCAGAGACTATAAGAGCTAGAGCAACCAAATTTTGTTTCGAGACTCATGTGATATCACACTGCTACAAGTATCTTTCAAAATTTCGCCCGCCCCCTTCCGCCCCGACAAAGAACAAAAATCTGTGACAGCCACAATTTTAAAGATACGATAAAACTAAAAACGCAGTATCGTAGAGAATGACTATATCTATCAGATTGCCGAATCTGAATCAGATTGGATCATAAGTATAGCCAGAATAAAGAAATTAATTTTCAGTTGCTTCCCCCACCTCCTCTGGCGTTGCTGACGATATTTATTCTCTTTCTCGCTCGCACACACTCTGCCATGTGCAATGCGCGAGCGCCCTCTCGCGGAGGAGATGTATAATCTAAATGGTAGATGTACAATGTTTGTTCTAGATGTATAATCTACATTTTAGATGTTGATGTAGTTAACAAATGTAGCAAAAAATGTAAAATGTAAAATTTTGAAATTTCTATTTAATTTTCAATCATAAGCTCACAAATTTATATACTGACTGAGTAAGGGTATAAAAGTAGAGTCGCGACTAGAAGCGACTCACGTTCCTTCTCGTTATATATATAGATTTTTGGTCAAAGTAGAAGTGTGTAATGCACAGACGGAAACATTGCCGACCCCTTAAGTAAATATATTCTTGTTCAGCATCTATAGCCGAGTCCATATAGCCATGTCAGTCTGTCCGTCCGTTCGTCTGTCCGTCTGTCTGTCTGTCCGTCATGTCTGTCGCCTAGTTCTCAGAGACTCTAAGAGATAGAGCAACCAAATTTTGTTTCGAGACTCATGTGATATCACACTGCTACAAGTGTGTTTCGAAATTTCGCTCGCCCCCTTCCGCCAGCACAAAAGACGAAAATCTGTGGCAGCAACAATTTTAAAGATACGATAAAACTAAAAACGCAGTATCTTAGAGAATGACCATATCTATCAGATTGCCGAATCTGAGTCAGATCTGATTATTATTATAGCCAAAACAAAGAAATGTATTTAGATGTAGAATCTAAATGGTAGATGTAGAATATTTGTTATAGATGTATAATCTACATTTTAGATTTAGATGTAGTTAACAAATGTAGCAAAAAAATATAAGGGCTCGGCGTTTCGCTGCGTACTCCTGGGACATCGATGGGACGGCTTGCGCGATTTTGGCCTCTTCTAGCACGAATGCATTCGTTGCGAGACTCGGAAATCTCCATGCTCCACCAAAAGACCGGCTCGCGGTGGCGAGAGTGGCTTCTTTGCTGCCTTGTGCTTGCGCTACATGCCGTTGTCAATGCGCAGATGATGTTCGTTGCGGTGTCCTCTGCGGTTCCTAGGGCCTCAGGAATACTCAGCTCTGACAAGAAGATATCAGGCCTGAGGGTTCTGGCATTGAAGATCGTCCTTGGTTGGAGAGCTGTCTTTCGTGTGTGGTCCTCGATGCTGCAGATGATAGCGCTGTGGTCACTAGCCGTGTATGCGCTACTGAGTCCCAACGAAGAAGGTAAGGTCGATGATTGACCCCAACCCTGCTCGGGAGAAGGTGTGCTCTGATCCGGTGCTGAGTAGTTGCAGCTATAGAGTGGCAAAGGCTTCCATGAGAGCGCGACCTCTAGCGTTGGTGGACCTCGATCCCCATGCCACTGACCAAGAGTTAAAGTCGCCGGCCATGATGGTGGTTGGCCGTCCTCTAGCGTCGTCTGCTATCTCATCGAGAATGGCGCCGAATTCTTGGATGGATAGGTGTGGTGCCAGGTAGCAGCTGTAGAGTCAAAACTGGCCAACCTTGTATTTGTATTTTGTATTTTTCCATCCTAGCGCGACAATTATATTACTACTTATAAATTAGGGCGCTAGTCACAACAATTGTAATAGTTATTTACATTTAAACATTCAGAATTTAGAAGAATTTATGAGTAATTACAGTTATAAATATAATTTAACTTATGTACTAACATTTACTGGCGTAATAAAGCATATTTAATTTAACTTCTATTGGTCTCGCTCTCTCTTCACACATCCCCACTGTTAAAAGGTTTAAAAATTTAGTAGAGTTAGGCAGTGCGTGGATGGTCCTCCAGTGCGAGTTTGAATTGCTTCGCGCCACTAATGGCCTTAAGGCCGTTGGGAAGTTGGTTCCAAATTCGAACAGCATATACAAAAAATTGCCGCATTGTGCAGGAGTACCTGTATTTAAATGTCTTAATGTTTCTGGTCCTTCTTGACGTGCTAAGCGTAAGTCTTTCATATAGGTAACTTGGTTCTTTGGTCTATATAATTTTCTGCAGTAATGTGAAGACCCTAAGGTTTGGCCAGGATTTAAGTGGCATATCAAATATCTTAATCGTTACGGCAGAAATACGGTCAGTTCTATGTCTATTATTTATATATCTCGCAATATTATTAAAAGCAACTTGCAGCTTTCGGAGTTACATTCACTAAATACTTCGATACCACAAAAAAGTACTGGTGTGAGTAAAAAGTCTTTCGTTATATATAGAGATCTGAGGATTCCATAAGTTTTTCCGACTGATTTATTTATGTGGTCATTCCATGTCAACGTTTGATTAAATGTAAATCCCAAATTATTGGCCCGTTTTACATATTCTATAGGTATGTTTTCAACGGATAATTTTTGTAAATTCGTTATTACAAACTATTGGCTACCGTTTCCCCTGCGAACAGACTCAGCTTGGGGGTGGTACGCCCACATACCTATATCGCTGCCGTTTTCGTGCTGTCGAGAATGAAATTGGTGTTATTGGTTCAGCGGTAAGGTTCGGAAAGAACTGCCACATCCGCCGTAGTTTCTCTGACAAGCTGGCAGAGTAGGTTCTGCGCAGCTTCGCAATGGTTGAGGTTGAGCTGAAAAAACTTCACTTTGGTCAGACGCTGCAGGGTACTTTTCTGCACAGAGAAAGCACCTTGGCTCGTCCGTGCATCCGGCTACTTTGTGGCCGCGCTTTCCACACTTGTGGCAGAAGTTGCTGCGGTCGATATTTATCGTACACCTGGCTGCAATGTGCCCGAACTCTAGACATTTAAAGCAGCGCCTCTAGCCCGATCGTTCTGCGATCCTGCATCTCGTTCAGCCCATCTTTGTTTTGCCCACCTCCGTGAGACGCTTCGCCGATGGGTACTCGAGTCCAACGATAGCCACCCGGGAACTTCCGTATCCCGGTCGCAGGGCCCTGATGCTTCCCATTTGATGCTCCGATTTGGCAGACAGTGCCTTGGCGATCTCTTCCTTCGTGGCTAGGTCATCTATGTCGCGGATCTTGACAAACGCTTCGCTCACCACCACTCGGATGCCTGCTTCAGTGTCAAGTACCTGGCTTAAGCGCACCATTTAGCTAAAGCAAGAGCTCTCCTTTTTCTGTCCGTCGGACTTTCCGTCATCTCTCCTGGTCACCATCCTGAGTATGTCGCTGTAGGACAGGTCTCCCGTAGAGGCAATTATGATGGCGTCTGGCTATTACGCTTGGGCGGGTGGGCTGCAGTCTCGCAAGGTCTGATTTGTCATACTACCGGCGCATTTCTTGGCCGGCTTCTGGGCCTGCTGCTGACGTTAGACCATGTCTCTGCCTGCGGTGCTTCTTCAGTTTGAGTCGATGCCTCCGTTAACTTGGCTACAAACGGGGATGTCTGTTGGTCTATCGTCTGTGGTGTGTGGACTTTGAGCTGCTCCTTTTGGATCCTCCCGCACATTGACGAGTGCAACTCTTTAAGGATTACTAAATAGTCCCTTGTCGCCTGGTTAATGTACCGCACTGCCGGTCTCCTCTCTATCATCTCGTCTAAGATCTCGTCTGTAGGCTTTTGTGGACCTTCTCCTTCTTCTTTTACACCCTTATTGTGCTAGCAGGGCTAACTTGCTCCCTGCCTCTTTTGTGCGTGTCGCCGTCCTTATTCGCGTCGCGATGGGGAGCAGGCCCGGAGGGGGATCTCGCAATTTTCCCTCTCTGAGCGAATGCCTGAAGGTTCGTTCGAGAGCTGGGCTAATTAGAGCCCCCGAGAATCTTGGCCTTTGCTGGTTCCTCCCGGTAGCCGATCCTTCGGCTTCCCCGGTTCTTCCAGTCGATAGTGAGAAGACGACCGCGTATGAGTACCGGAGTGTGTAACGTGAATATATATATAAACGTTTCCCGCCTAGGGGGTAGGCAGTTCTTCCCTTCTGGTACGGTCGCTGGCAGAAGCTAGTTTATGTGGGATCTACTAATTCTCAGCGGCGGTCACTGGCAAGGGCAGGATGCTATGACACCTAAAGTCCCTTCACAGCACTGCACACGATCAGCTGGTTAGCGACCTGCGCTCTCCAGCCCTGGTATACCAGTCGATCAGCTGTGGTGCCTGGAGTGGAAATTGTGAAGGAACAAAGATAATGGGAAGGAGAAAATGCGGGAGCCCTTCGGGCGTTGAGTGAAAAGGCCGAGAACGCACTCGAGGTGGGACCCAGCCCCCTTGCCCCTTTGGGAGACCGTGGAAGATCGGCGAGGAGCCCGGGTCAGGAGCCAAAGAAGAAGGTGCCTTGATCTTGTCAGGTGAGCACGCGGTGTCATTTAACGCCTCAGCTAATTTTCGGGTATTTTCCGCAGGTGTTTTCGCGATTTTGAATTTGTTTTCCAGAGAAGCTGTTTGACGCGTCCGCACTCGAAAATTCGCGTTGTTGTTTGTATAGGTGTGGGTGTGGTAATGGATATGTCATAGTGCTTAATATATACGTAATGCGTGTGTCGGCGTGGGGCATTATGGATATGTTACTATACATATTTACATTTTTAATTTTTATTTAAATTTATTTTATTATGTCTTTTATTGTTGTTTTTATTTTTATTTATTTTAAGTTTTATATGTATTATGTTTGCGTTGAGTTACTCAATGACTGAATTCAATGAATTCTGAATTCAATGTTTTGTTTAAGTGGTTGGTTCTAGCGACATGTAGTTTTTGTGAGCTGCCGGGCTTTTCCGACCGCTTGAATATGGCCCACAAATGAGTTATAACGCGAAATCGTTAAACTTAAAACTTGGCTTTATTCTTCGACAAATTGTGCAGCGACAAATTCGATACGTGTGTTCGTGGCGGGGGTTACTGAACATATATATATTATTTGGCAAGGGTCGTTGGACATATATTACTCCGCTACGCTCTCAAGAGATCTCTGCCCGCTCAACGCTATGCACTCGGGCCTTGCTCGGACCGCAAAGCATAATGTATGATTAGTGAGCGAGCGTGCATTATATTTAAGAGCGAGCGTGCATTAGATTTAAGAGCGACAGCTAGCGCACAGAGCTTGTTGCCAGCGGCTGCTCCGAACATTCTCCCCCCTGCGGAATATCAGGGATTTCCGCAACAGCATCAACGGGAAGGACGCAGAGTTTGGTAACAGCTCGTCGAGTAGTACCAGTTGCCGTACGAAGATCGGCAACTCTAATTACGCCGTCAGCTCCAGGGATGACGTCGACGATTCCAGCTAGAGGCCACTTCAATGGAGGCTGCCCTTCGTCCTTGATGCACACAATGTCATTAACCTTGACGGACGGCTCCACGGAACGCCATTTTGAGCGCCTTTGCAGCAGAGTTAAGTACTCCTCGCTCCATCTTCTCCAGAACATCTGCTGAATGCGGGTGACGTGTTGCCAACGATCAAGCCGACTGTAGCTCAACGACGATAGGTCCGGCTCCGGAAACGATGCAAGGGGCCGACCAATGAGAAAGTGGCGCGGGGTGAGAACGCCAAGATCATCTGGACTTTCTGAAAGGGGAACAAGAGGACGAGAATTGATTATTCCCTGAATTTGGCATACCAAGGTCCGAAGCTCTTTGAAACCAAGGATGCCCGTTCCGACTGAAGTGTACAGGTGCCGCTTAGTCATTTTGACAGCAGCCTCCCAAAGTCCGCCAAAATGCGGGGATCGAGGTGGGATGAAGTGCCAATCGAAGCCACTGCTCAGGCAGTGCGCATGAACATCATCAATGTGCTTCTGACTTAAGAACAGGCGTTTTAAATCCTCCAGATCATTCATTGCGCCAACGATCTTGGAATGCCTCTTGTGGCCGTAAAACGTTTGAGGGCGGCCAAGAACGAAGCTGTCGTCAGATCCTTCACTAGCTCCAGCCATACTGCCTTGGTGGCGAAGCAAATAAACACAGAAATGTAACACTTCTGTGGGGCCTTGTTGCGTACATCGGTCTTGTAGTAGAAGGGTCCACAGTAGTCAATCCCGGTCACCGTGAAAGCCAGTGTTTTCTCCACTCGATCCTTTGGCAAATCTGCCATTATGTGTTTCATAAGACGAGCCCGATATTTGCTGCAGACAATACATTTTCGTAATGCGCGAGAAACTGTCTTTATTCCACCTATCGGCCAATACTGCAACCGAATCAAGCCGAGCAGCGACTGCGGGCCTGCATGTTGGTGCTTTCGGTGAAAATGCTTAACGACGGCAAATGTCAACGGATGATCCTTTGGCAAAATAATTGGATGGCGAGCATTATAATCAAGCGTTGAGTCCTATGCGAATTAATCCAACCGAGTCCAGAACAGGAGACAGCGACGCAATGCTGCTTGAAGAATCGATTTTTCTTCCATTCGTCAAAGCTTTGTACTCTGGAGACAACGAAGCTCTTTGAACAATGCGAAGGAGCATGTGGGCTCCCCCACGAATATCCTCGAGTGTAAGCTTTGGTGACCCAATCCTTTTGACGAATTTAAATACATAGCCAAAATTTCGTTGCATCGTGCCAAACGAGTTGATATACTTGAGTGTACGCGAAATGTCCACTCGAGTCGAGGTGAGCAGAGCCCTCTGACGAACTTCAGAAAGGTCTCTCTCTGGCAAACAAGATCTCGGCCAACTATCTTCCTCCTTTTGTAGAAATTCCGGTCCCTTCATCCATAGAGACGACTGCAACAGTTTCTGCGGTGAGGCTCCCTTGGAAATTATGTCAGCCGGATTCAACGCGGTCGGGACATAATGCCATTCCATTCCCTGTGTGAGCTGCTGTATGGCAGCGACCCTGTTGGCAACGAACACGTTGAATTTCGAAGATTCTTCCTTCAGCCACGTAAGCACCACAGAGGAGTCTGACCAACAATAGACTTTGCAATTGAGTGCATCTATCTTCAAGACCTCGCTAAACAAGTGCGCAAGAAGCGCGGCACCACAGCGCTCTAACTTGTGAATGCCGATCGCGTTTAGAGTTGCAAGCCGAGATTTCGAACAAAGTAGATGCGTCACAACTCCAAGTGAGGTTCTAGTATAAATACACGTTCCAAACGCAGCGAGACTGGCATCACAAAAGGCGTGCACCTCGAACATGGCGCCAACTTGAAGAACGTAGCGAGGAAACTCAACGCGGTCAACATCGCCAACATCCTGGCAGAATTGGGTCCACTCACTCTCCAACGCCTGCGGCAAGCTCTCGTCCCAGTCCAACTTGCTTCTCCACATCTTCTGAAGAATTATCTTCGCCCTTGTCAATGTTGGTCCGATTAAACCGAGGGGGTCGTAACACCGTGCGATCACTGATAGCACAGTTCGCTTTGTGTGTCGGCCAAGACTGATGTTGGGTGCAAAAGTGAATAAAAACTTGTCCCTGCGTGGATCCCATACGAGCCCAAGAGTCTTTTTAATGTCGCTCCCGTCGTCAAACTTTAGAAGGGTTTCCTTGTCGGCCTCTGGGACATCCTGAAGCACCACTCCAGAGCTCGAGCACCACTTTCGCAAACGAAAATTACCACGACCAAGGAGTTGTGTGGTCTGATGCATGATATCATGTCATCAACATAGAAGTCCTGCAATACGACTTTCGAGCCCAATGGATACGACAAAGACTCATCCATGGCGAGTTGTTGCATTGCGCGAATGGCAAAAATGAAGCAGGCTTGGTGCCATACGTGACCGTGTCCAGCTTAAAGACTTGGATATCATCTTTGTGTGAGTCACGCCACAAGATACACTGTAACAGTGAATCTGGCTCTGTCACGCGCACATCGGTACATCTTACAAATGTCTCCGGTAATTCCAATAGGAAATGTGCGAAACCGCACTAGAGTGGTGAAGAGCTTCGCCTGAAGCTCAACGACAATCCAGACGACGTCACTGCGGAGCCATCGAACACGACCCTTAACTTTCAGAACGCAATGGTGGGGCAAGAAGTATTTACAGTCTTGCACTTGCAAGCTAGGCACAGACGACATATGCTTGAGGTCTAAGTATTCCTTAATGAATGCGGCGTATTGCTCCTTAACCTTAGGACTTCGACTAAACTTGCGCTCAAGATTCTCAAATCGCCTTTTTGCTTGCAAAAACGAATCGCCTAACAGACCTACATCACGCTTCATCGGCAGATGAACGGAGTATTCCCCCGTGGGCAACCTACTGTAGTGTTGCTTGAAGTGCTCTTCACAATGAAGCTCTTCTGCGGACATCCGTGAGATTGTCTTGTAGACATGTTCTACTTCCCAGAACTGACGAACCAACTCATCTAACTGGAGAACAGGGGTAGGCGCAGGCGTTGATCTTTGCGATGCAACGAATGATGACGACTGGGGCAGTCGATTGCAGCCTCCCGAGAACACCCATCCAAAGAGTGTTTTTTGAAGCAATGGCAATCCCGAAGCTAAATGGATTTGGCCAACACACAGCAATTCAAAAAATAGATCTGCTCCGATGAGCAAATCAATTCGCTGTGGTACGAAAAACGATGGATCAGCAAGCTGTATATTCGATGGTACGCTCCAAGATTCAATGTTGAAAGACTGGTTAGGCTGCTGGTCTGTTATCCGCGGAGCTACAACGACCCTCATGGTTGTTGCGTACTCCGAGATGCGAGATTTTAGGACGAGATCGACTGAATATCCTCCTGTTAAAAAACTGATGTCTCCAATGCCTGAGACTGCAGCCAATGATTTGATTTTGCGAAGTTTTAGCTGCTCCACAAACCGAGAAGTGACAAAATGCACTTGGGACCCAGAATCTAAGAGAGCGCGACATGGTACAAACGTGCCAGCCAGATCCTTGATGAGCACAACAGCTGTTGCTAGAAGCACCACATCAGACGAGATACGAAAGGACTTGGGCGCGCTGGGCAAAACTGCAACCATCGAACTAGGTTGGGCAATGCTGGGGATAACAACGGCAGATTGATCCATAGACCGCGTAGATACGGGCGATGGCATATAATGAAGCATAGAATGGTGCTTTGATTGGCAGCTTCGGCAGGGACCTGATCGGCAATCTCGCATCTGATGGCCTTTATGCAAGCAGTTAATGCACAGTGCCAGTCGCTTGGCCTCCTTATGCCGCGCTCTCGGAGACAACTTCTCAAAGCGCTTGCATTGCGAAATCAAATGGTCTTGGGCACGCCATAGCTCACAAAAACCTATGCCCGCCGATGCGACGAATGACTTTTTAGGGTACGTACTCACGGTTTTTGCTGTCTTGCTGACCTGACCAGAATCAACGGGCGTAATCAACGTTTTCCAGGGTACGACATCTTTTGTCCAGAAAGGCAGACAATTTGTCCCACGAGGGAAGATCTTGATTCGAGGAGCCTTCTTCCCATTTGGATTGAGTTGCCCTGTCCAATTTCTGAACGACTGCGTAAACGATTACGCAATCGGCGATCTCCTCCTTTGTTGCCAGCGCTTCCAGCGCGCGAAGATGTGCGGTGACGGAGTCCGTAAACGCCCTCAGCCTGCCAACCGATGAGTCCGCGCGCTCCAGCCCAAATACCTCTCTGATGTGTGCCTGTAGGATGAGACGTTTATTACAAAATCGTTTTTTAAGGATATATATAGTTGTATAGTCGTATAGTTGGCCTGGTTTATCTCCAACGAACTAATGGTGTCCAACGCCGCGCCGCTCAAACATGATCGCAAATGCTGTAACTTCTCGATACATGTTAGTTCAGCTTCACTATCAATCACAGCCGTGAACATTGAATAGAAACTTGCCCACTCGGTATAAGCTCCGCTGAACTTGGGCAGCTGCAGCTGCGGCAAGCACGATCGATATACATTATGGATTGCGTTTCGTTGGGATTCATCCGAAAAGTGGAACAATGCTTAGGCCTTGAGTGCTTGCCTACCTCACGCTGCAGAAGGGTTTTCATTTTAAGCAAGGCAGTGCCGAACTGCCCAGGCAACTCGCTAGTAATAGCTTGAAAATCCTGCTCCTCCAATCGGTCATGCGCGACATAAAAATTCGACTCCAATTTGTCCAACAGATCTAGAAAGCCCGTCCAAGCTGCGTAATCAACGTCCAATTGGGAGCACAGGGCCTGAAGTCGGTCGAAGATGGCCCTTGTCTTGAGGGTCAAGAATGCAATCCGGCTAGTAGCTGGATCAGCACTAGCCACCACTTCACCAACTTCACCAGCACCAACAGTTCCGATTCCGTTATTGCTGCTTGTAGCACACAATAATGTTTGTACAATATATCAAACTGCTGACTTGCCGAGTATGTTTATGTTTTCCACGACACCACAATATACACGAAAACTCGGTAGAACCTCCAAATAGCTGCCGGGCTTTTCCGACCGCTTGAATATGGCCCACAAATGAGTTATAACGCGAAATCGTTAAACTTAAAACTTGGCTTTATTCTTCGACAAATTGTGCAGCGACAAATTCGATACGTGTGTTCGTGGCGGGGGTTACTGAACATATATATATTATTTGGCAAGGGTCGTTGGACATATATTACTCCGCTACGCTCTCAAGAGATCTCTGCCCGCTCAACGCTATGCACTCGGCCCTTGCTCGGACCGCAAAGCATAATGTATGATTAGTGAGCGAGCGTGCATTATATTTAAGAGCGAGCGTGCATTAGATTTAAGAGCTACAGCTAGCGCACAGAGCTTGTTGCCAGCGGCTGATCCGAACAGTAGTTTCTGGTAAAGGTATTCCGATTCTTTAGTGCAAACTATTTGGGTAAGAATATAAGTTTAGTATAGTCCCTCCATTTTAAAAAGACAAGTTAAAATATCGTAAAAGGTATATTCTGTCTCTCCTCTGTAACAAACCATGGGAAACATGGATCGACTTAAACAAACCACCCCTTGGGTTATTTCGCAATAAATTTAGAAAGCACAAAACTATCGATCCCCCACCAATTTTGTCAACTACTGACCCACATTCAGCCACCACCTTCCGCGATCCAAGCTCAGCAGACCCAATTCCCAATCTACATACCCGCAGTCAGATTTCCGGGATGCAGACTCGACCAAACCAATCCGAAAACCGACTGACCCACCTTTTACATCCAAAATACAGCATTGTTACCAAATAAGAATCTATTACAATATAATTTCTAATACTAAGAAATAACGTAAGAATTTTCTGACTACAAAATCCAACGTACGATGTCAAACAAGCACGGAGAACTTAAATAGTGCAAGCTCCGAAGAAGAAAGGGCAGGTCACCATCCATCAGCAACAGTCACATAGGGCAGTTAATTAGCCATAAGCAACAGTCACACAGGGCAGTTGATCAGCCCCATTCACCCAGATGACCCTTAAAAGACAACATCTAACAATATATGTATAAGTTATATTTAATCTTCTATCGAGTAATTAGTCAACGACGCGTTATTGTATTTATATTATCTTTTATTGAAGATATGATAATAGTTGCGTATAAATGATATATGTATTATTAATTAAGTAATTTAAAGAAGCTAGGCAAGACAACAAGTACTTGCCACTCGGCTAACCCAGCCCGACGAGCACGAGCCCTCTGTTGCTGGTCGCGACACCGGCGCAGCGAAGCATAAAAGTGCTGACCCCGCGCAGGTGTTCAAGTGGGATCGCCCACGATCGTCCGATCCCACGCCTAACAAAATGCAACTTGGCAGATATTCCTCCGCCCCCCCCCCCCCCCCGTATAATTGGTTAGCACTCGTTAACTACTCCCCCTTTAAGTCTTGACCATCCTCGTTCGAACCAATGTTTTTCAATACCTGCTGAATGGCGATGGCTGTACCTTTCTGTTGCTTGCGCCGATACCACCAGGATATTCCAATCATGATGGCGCATAGGACCTGTAGTTGTGGCCAACACGGGGCCAATAACCAGGCGCGCCTGGACCTCGTCCATCCGTTTCAAATTTTCCTCATTCAGCTTATGGAGATAAGGTAGACTCAGGAGGGGCTGGTATAGGGTGACGTTGATCTTTGCAGAAGTTGTAACACCCGCGAGTCTCTTGGGGGCGTTGTTGAAGTTGGTATATCTGGTCTTGTTGACACGGGCGACTCGGTCGAAAGTTACCAAGTATGTTCCAGTGACATTGTGTTCTGGGCCATCGTCGGCAGCCATGATGACAGTAGCGTAGTTGATTATTAAGACGCCCTCGTCTACCTCCACAATTGGGGACAGGTCATTGGGTTGCGTGCCACAGTGTGCCACGGCCCCTGAGTGCAGCTCTTGAGCGCATCTGTTTGTTGGTGCCTCCATGCAGAAATATTATGAAGGGGGCCCTCTGCACGACGCGACGGCGATGACCTTGCTGTCGCATACCGCTATGATGTTTTCAGTTAAGTGGAGCATTATCCCCTTGTGGGCGACTGGAAAGATAGTTATTTTCTTACAAATACACTTAGCTCTAGGTATTTAAATTACAAAAACTATTAGTTCTTGACAAGCTAGAGCCCTTACATTTGCGATACTCAATAGCTGGGTTGCGTTGATCTCGGTGGAACCCTTTATTTAAAATCGCCTCCAAGTCACTACTATCGATGATGGCTGGATTTATAAGATTTATTCTTACCAAAGTTGCGGCGATCATTCAATTCTGGAGTTCGATCGTTAAGATTCTATTCCGGGTTAACAGTGTCTCATAAGGTTGAGAAGTGTTGATTTCTTCTTTCTTATTTACCAACAGCTGGTTAACCGTTTCGGTGAGGGCATTAATCTGTGTCTGGGTTTTTGTGTTAATGGGTATCTGTATATTGTTAGCGTTTACCAGATCGTACTCGATTTGTCGAGGGTGTTGTAGGTCGTCGAAATCTGATGTTCCTGCAATAACTTTCAAGGCCTTCATTAGAATATTTAAACTCCTGACCTGCCTGTGGTGCACTCTTAAAGCATCGGTTAGCGTCCGTATATTTTCTGTATCTGTTTCCAAGATTTTCCTCATGTACGTCTGAGGGAACAAGTCCGTAATTTTCGTGGTTTACTGAATGTATCGTTCGTATCCTGATAGGTTTGTGGAGTGCCGTATGTAGAACTGCTGTTCGTCCGACAATTACATGAATGTAGTGTGCATATGAGTAGACTGTTAGTGTTGCGCCAGCTAGAGCTGCCGTTGTTACGACCACGAAGATATATTGAAAGATGGCCCTAGTAGAAATGAAATGTAAAAACTTATTAACTACAAACGTTCAAAGCCTATAAACTACGCTAATTAACTTTACATTTTGTACTTCAGGTTGTCCTTATGGACCACCCTTCCTTTTATGAGAACAGTAGTACCCAAATCTGCCTGTACTTTGTTTTCGACGCATAAAGCGTGAGCTTGTCGCCCAGCCTTCTGTTGCTTTTTCCGAGGACCATTTTGCCTACGTCAAACACCCTATTTCGCCGACTCGGGTTGTTCCGCTGCAGCTGTTCTTGCTGAGCTTTTCCAAGTTTTTTGGTGAATTTCTGAACTGAGGTCCGAGGCCGCGTGTATCACTTCGACTAGCTTTATATTTGTGACCGAATGGAATGTTTTGTTTTATTCTATAGTGTAACGAACCATGGGAACCATGGATCGCTACATTTCATTAGGCTATATTATCTACACCCTAATATAAGAAGCTCTGAATATCTAGAATAATCCCCTGCCAAGAAGAGTTGGAATAACCCTCGTTGCACTTCCCGTATCACGTGTCGCACAATCGACAGCTCAATACGTTTTTGCATACAGCAAAATTAAAGCACCTCATCCATTGAGTTGTTTCGCAATGAGGCAAGTAGGCCAATTCTCGGTCTTCTAACTCTTACGATATTTCACAATCGCCAGCGTCAATTGACCTGCATAGGAAATATGAAGGCATTATTGCACAACAAGTCAAGCCAGCATAAAATGCTCGCGCCCAATTCCCAAAGCTAATAACCCACATTGATTCACCATACGATTTCCGGAGTGCAGACGCCACAGAAATCACTCCCAAACCCACTGACCCATCTTTATGGAAGTGGTACACTATGTTCTACTAAACAAGCATAAAAATGTAACACACAACTAAAGCAGAAACCAATCCAAACCCACTGTTGATGAACGCATTTCAATCGTTATAGAATTTCTTACATATCTTTGTATTTTTGAACACTACATTTTATTTGGTTTTTTTTGTCGCGCTTCGTGGCGCTTTTGAGATTTTTTAGTGTTAAGAGTTATGACTACGGCAGAACATGATAGACATGAACGCTGCGTAAAAAGGAACAACAAATTAATTAAATACAGTCCACTGAAAACTTGGAAATAAAGCATTGTGTTCCGTGAACATCGAAGTGTTTTATTCATCACCATATTGTTGGTCCTTCAACCGGATAAGCTTATTGTTCAAAAATGGAAGAATTCAAGCTTGTGAAATCAGCAAGAAGCCGTGCGAAGGCAAGCATCACTCGTTTGCTAACGGCGTCACAAGATCCACGTGCGGCATCAAATTTGGAATTGGAGGAAATAACCGTGTTATTGGAGAGGCTCAATACCGTTTGGAAGGAATTTGAGACTCTTAGCGACAAAATGGCCCTTTACGACGAGGAGGAGCGGTATGTTGATCCAGCCATCGACAACGAGACCTACGAAAACAGGTACTTGCGTGCAAACACATTACTTCACTCGCTAAAACGCGCTTGTGAGCCAAGGGAGAGCGAGGAAGGAAAGAACGTCTGGGGCAACCATGACGACAACGAGAACGGATCACAAGCATTGGGATCAGGAAACGAAAACTTTTTTCGTTTTCTACAACAACAACAAGAGCTAAACGAGCGTTTGGCGCAGCAACAAACCACGTTTTTGAGAGCAAACTCGTCAGCGAATGGGGTGCAAAACGAATTGCCAAAAATACACATAAAGCAGTTCAATGGTGACTACAAGGAATGGCCTGCTTTCATGAACCTCTTCGAAAGCACGATTCACAGCAATCAGCATTTGACAGCCATTCAAAAATTGCACTACTTGAAGACATATGTTACTGGAGAAGCAGCTGATTTGATACGACATATGCCAATAACAGAAGCAGCTTATATTTCTGCTTGGACTTGCCTAACGGAGCGTTACAACCGACCACGTCACATTGTAAATACTCTGCTGGACACATTTGTGAATTTACCTTCCACATCCAGAGCAGATGTTTCAATTCTACGTAAGGTGACAGACGGAGCTACGGAGATTGTACGTGGCTTAGATGCAGCAGGGCAAACAACTAGGGACTGCTGGATTATACATTTTATTCTGGCTAAGATTGACGCTGAAACCCGGCGCAAATGGATTGAAGGAAGTCGGGAACTGGAATCGCCGACTGTAAAGGATTTACTCAAGTTTTTAGACCGGCGGTGCGAGGAATTTGAGCTTAGCAAAAGTGAGACTGACACAGACTTCAAGGTTGGTCCACAACAAAACCAAGCCAAGCGATCGTCACACGCTATGGTATCGCTGGAAGAAGGGGCTTGTGTAAAATGTAACTCCAAGGAGCACAAGATCTACATTTGTCCGAAGTTTGGTGACTTATCAGTCGAGCAGAGACGCACATTCGTTAAAGCTAAGTCCTTGTGTTTTAACTGCCTCAAGCTTGGGCATGTGTCACGAAAGTGTGAATCCAAATTCACATGCAAATTTTGCCATACGCGTCACCGCTCTCTACTACACATGGAAAATTATACCTCGCAAGCGGCTGCTACCAGGGCGCAGCCAGGAAATGACGAGCAGCGCATCCTCGTGGCTCCCGAAGAGGCATCTGTGACCATCAGCCACATCGCACGGGCGCAAGTCACTCCAAGTGCGGAGCCCTCGTACAGCGGATCAGCAACTGCTACACAGCCACAAGGGCTTCGGAAAAGCGCATTGCCAACAGCTCTAGTGTTCGTTCGAAACGCAAAGGGATCGCACACCATCTGTCGGGTACTTTTGGACAGTGGTTCGGAACTGTCATACATCTCGGAACGGTGCATACAGGCACTTGGCCTGGCACGTTTGCCGTCACGCATTCTGGTGTCAGGAATTTCATCGATAAAGGCTGAGACAACTAGGGGCTGCAGCACACTGGACATGCAGTCAAGGATCTCAGAACACACAATGAAGGTACGTGCCCACGTACTCAGCAAAATCACCTCTACATTGGCAAGACACGATATTGACTCTGCAGCACTAAAAGCATTCGATGGCTTCGATCTCGCAGATTCTGACTATCAATCGTTAGCGCCAGTGGACATTCTTTTGGGCAGCGATTATGTTTGGACCGTGTTCACCGGCCAAAAGATGTTCGACAGCTAGGGGAACATTATCGCCATTTCGACAATTTTTGGATGGGTAATAACTTCTATTACGACTAGCAGCTCAACATCTACAACAGCAATGCACACGGCTATTGACATTGACGCATCGCTTCGACGCTTTTGGGAGCTGGAGGATGTCAACCAGGAATTTCATCGGGAACCAGAGGACGATGAAGTTGAGCAACACTTTATGAAGACACACACTCGGGACTCCAAGGGGCATTATATCGTCGAGCTTCCGTTCAAGGAACCTAATCAACAGTTTTCGGATACACTACAGGGAGCACTCGCAAGATTCAGGGGTGTTGAACGTCGCCTGGAGCGAGATCACGATCTGCACTCACAGTATGTACAGTTCATGCGTGATTATCTTAATTTGGGTCACATGCGAGAACTGTCGCCAGAGGACATTGACAAGAAGCCATGCTTTTACTTGCCACATCATCCAGTAATTACACAAAAATTAAGGGTGGTTTTTGACGGCTCGTTTAAGGATACTAACGGAAAGGCCTTGAACGACGCGCTGCACATTGGATCCAATATTCTGCGAAACTTATTCTCAATTTGTATACGCTTCAGAATGTTTAAGTTCGTCTTTTCGGCAGATATACTCAAAATGTATCGACAAATCTGGGTGGCTGCCAATCATTGCAGTTACCAGCACTCCTATCAAACACTATGAGCTCTCCACAGTAACATACGGAACGTCTAGAGCACCATTCTTGGCAGTGAGGGTCCTGGACCAGCTAGCTCACGACCATCAACACGAGTTTCCCACTGCAGCTAAAGTCTTAAAGGAGGAGTTTTACATGGACGACGTACTCACGGGAGCATACACAGAGGAGGAGCTTATTTGCAAGCGAGATGAATTGATCCAGCTAATGAAACGTGCCGGCATGGAGCTTGGCAAATGGGTTTCCAATTCATCACGCATTTCTGTCGGAACTCCTACTACAAGCAATACTCAAGGCAAGGGACTCAATTCTACAGCAAAGGTTCTTGGCATTCACTGGGATCCAGCAAATGATACTTTATCATACAACGTTTGCCTTTTATCGAATCCGGACAGCACCAAACGACAAGTGCTGTCGGACGTGGCACGCATCTTTGACCCATTGGGTATTCTGTCGCCTGTGGTGGTGCAATTTAAAATTCTGTTTCAAGAATTGTGGCTACTCGATCTCGGATGGGATACGGAACTTCCTCCAAAAATCGGTGATTGGTGGAAGAAATGCCGTAACGACCTAAATGTACTCCAGGAACTTCAGCTGCCACGATTTGTTAACAACAAGGAAGATCACATCGAACTCCATGGATTTTCGGATGCTTCTATAAAAGCTTACTCTGCAGTCGTCTACAGCAGATTGGTACATGCAAATGGCACCGTATCTGTTTCACTCATCGCAGGAAAAACCAGAGTTGCTCCGCTAAAGCAGCAATCACTACCGCGCCTCGAACTGTGTGGTGCTCTGCTGTTGAGCCGACTCATCTTATCTATCAAGGCTGCTCTACAGCATAAGAACATTGACATACATACATGGTGCGACTCAACTATAGTTCTGGCTTGGCTTTCACAGCAACCATCGAAGCTTAAAACATTTGTTGCAAATAGAACGTCAGAAATGCTCGATGCTATACCACGCAATGCATGGCATCATGTAAATACAAAGGAAAATCCCGCCGACAGCGCCACGCGAGGCATGTCCGCTGCAGAACTGCTCAATTTCGAACTGTGGTGGATGGGACCTCCATGGCTGCAAGAGCCAGAAAAGCTCGCGGTAAAGTTGAGCTCTACTAAATTCTGTTCCTCCCTTTCAGAAAGCTATGGCACAGAAGAAGTGAAGACCACTGCATTGACAACTCAGGAAGACGCCTCGTTGTCACCGCTCGAAGCACTGGTGCAGCGCGTCTCGTCCTGGAAAAAACTGGTTCGCATTGTGGCTTACGTCTTGCGCTTCATCCAAAGGACCAGAGCCATTAAATCAGGCATGTTGGCAAGTAGTAAGGTGCTGACATTTGAGGAGATTCAGGATGCTCGCATTCTTTGCCTAAAAACGGCTCAGGAATGTTTCAAGGAGGATCGAAATCTACTGCTGGAGAACAAGCCACTTCGGAGCCGCTCTCAGCTGCTCAAGCTCTCACCGATTATATGCAAGAATCAACTCCTACGAGTTGGTGGACGGTTGAACAATTCTCAATTACCAGCTGATGTCAAACACCCTATACTGCTTCCGAAGTCGCACCGCATCACATTAATGATTTTGGAACATGAACATGCATCAAACCTTCACCCAGGCGTTTCTGCGCTCTTTGTTATTATGCGTCAAAAATATTGGATTTTTGGTGCGCGTAATCTTATAAGAAATCTGGTCCACAACTGCATAAAATGTTTTCGACAACGTAATGACACAGCGCACCAATTCATGTCCGATCTACCAGGCATTCGTATCACAGAAGCGCTGCCCTTTCAGCACTCAGGCTGTGACTACGCTGGACCATTTATTCTAGAGGAAAGGAGAGGACGCAATCCACGAAAAACTAAGGACTACATATGTTTGTTTGTGTGCCTTGTAACATCAGCCATACACCTGGAATTGGCCACTGACCTGAGCACAGACACCTTTCTGGCATGTCTTCGGCGATTTATGTCCCTTAGAGGAAAATGTTCCCAGATCTTCAGCGATAACGGAACAAATTTTGTTGGTGCCAAACGGACACTAGATGAGATGCAGCAGCTTTTATCTTCGCAGGAGCATCAACACACCGTAGCACTATCGCTGGCCAACGATGGAATTAAATGGAATTTTATACCTCCACATTCGCCACACTGGGGAGGAAAGTGGGAGTCAGCCGTGCGTTCCGTCAAACTGCACCTTCGTCGCGTTGTTGGAAAAACGACATTAACCTTCGAACAAATGCAAACTCTAATTGTTCAGATTAGTGCGGTTGTGAATTCGCGACCGTTATGCTATACACCAGACACAGACCTCACATACTTGTCTCCAGCCCACTTTCTAATTGGCCGCCCATTCACAACCATTCCGGAAGGCGATCTATCTCATGTGCCAATCAATCGCTTGGACTATTGGCAGCACTTGCAAGCAATGTACCAAGGATTTTGGAAGCGCTGGCATCAAGAATATTTAACATCCTTGCAGCAACGTCACAAGTGGAACAACAAGGAACGCAATATCTCAGTTGACAATGTGGTACTTGTCAAGGACTCTAGTCTTCCGCCAGCAGCTTGGATTCTAGCCCGTGTATTGGAAGCTCATCCTGGACCAGATGGACTTGTTCGCGCCGTGAAGCTTAAGACGTCCACCGGAGAGATGACTCGACCCATCACCAAGTACTACCTAATTCAGAAACTATGTTTCAGGGCGGCCCGGGATGTTGATGAACGCATTTCAATCGTTATAGAATTTTTTACATATCTATGTATTTTTGAACACTACATTTTATTTGGTTTTTTTTGTCGCGCTTCGTGGCGCTTTTGAGATTTTTTAGTGTTAAGAGTTACGACTACGGCAGAACATGATAGACATGAACGCTGCGTAAAAAGGAACAACAAATTAATTAAATACAGTCCACTGAAAACTTGGAAATAAAGCATTGTGTTCCGTGAACATCGAAGTGTTTTATTCATCACCACCCACTGACTCACCTTTATGGAAGTGGTACAATATCTTTTAACGATTAAGCATAAATATAAGTAGCACCCGATCGTTTAACAAATAAGCGGAAATCAATGTAAAAATTGCTGACGCCGGGGTCTGACGTACGATGTCGATCACCGGTGCAGAACATAAAAAGCGCAAGATGCACCGAAGAAGAGGCAGTCCATCAGCCGGAATCCCAGAGACCATACCTGGGCAGATCATCAGCCAGAATCCCAGAGATAATACCTGGGCAATTCACCAGTCAAGATACCACACTCGGCAGTCGAACCGCCAGAAACTACAAGCGCACACCTGGCCGCTTTACCACGAGTCAGCAAGAACACACACACCGCGACAAACCACAAGTAAAAGCAACGTCATATATAAAAGCAATTAAATGAATAAAAACAGAAAATAACCAAAACCAAAACGAAGTGTTCCCGAGTTATTTGTACAGAAAAATCAACACTACGCATCGCCCAACTCCCTTTTCGGTCACAAAAATGCCAGTCCCGAGTCACCAAAGGTTCCAAGCCTACAAATTTCTTGTAGAGAACCCTGGACAGGACTGAAAGCATATCCCAGCCTGAAATAGGATCTCACAATAGTTGCATGCAGGTTGTGGTTGACCGTGTTTTCGATCTTCCTCTGTATTTTCAGAAACCTAGCGATTTCCACCAAGGTACTGTGAAACCGCTCTACCTGCCCATCTGAAGTGCTGTGCAAGGGTGGAGCATTGGCAACGTCAATGTCAAATTGGTTATTTAGGGTTGACCGGATGTCTCGGAATTAAATGCTGCTTCATTATCGCAGTATTACAAAATATTTCCTAATACTAAGTCTTCAGCTGTAGGGGCTTCGCTCGTCAGATCCCAAAATCCCAAGTCCAAAGAAAATTCACTGGTTTCAAAATATATAAGGGTCTTTATTCGTAAAGAGGGCGCGTGCGGAACCGTCTCGCTTTGGATGTATGGCGTAAGTAGAGTTTGGATGCGCTCAAGCTGCCGAGGGCTGTCGGCAGCGAGAGCGAGAGGGAGCGTGGGCGGGAGCGCGATCGTGGTGAGATGCGCGTCGCCGGGGGGAACAATACTCTCATGTATGAGAGCGAGAGCGAGGGCCGCCGCTTGCGTAGCTGGAATGCTAACAGCGAAGTGTGGCTGGAATGCCCACAGAGCGGCTGCCCCGCCAACGCCGTCCCCACTCTAAACATTCTCCCCCCCTTGCAGGATTGCAAAGAAGGCCTAGGTCCTAGGTCTTGGGCCTAGGACCACACGTGCCGTCGGAAGGACGTTTATGCTCCGGTGATGGAGCAAGGAGGTTTCTATCGGGGCTGGAGTCCCGAAAACGGGTCGGCTGACCGGAAGACGAGGCCGCCGTTCGGCGCGGGAGGACGGAGGTGAAGGCGACGGTGCCGAAGAGGAGCCAGCGGGGCGCCGAGACCCGGGCAGGTGGAGCAGTGTGTGGTGGTTGCGGTTGCAAACCTCGCATAAGTCCCCACTGCGGCAGTCCTTTCCCGAATGCTCGTGAGCCAGGCAGTTCGAGCAGTACTTATGTACTAACACGGTTCGGAGTCGCTCCTCGACGTTCATTCGGATGAACTTCCGGCAGTTCCTCAACGGATGGACTCCGGGGCACACTCGGCATTGGTAGGAACTGTTACCTTGTGAACATGTGCGATCCGATCTGCGGGTTGAACGGGAACGTGTAGAAGTGTGAGTGGCCATGTCTTGATGTTGGTGGCTAGGACGAAATGAAAAAGTCGAATAAGCATTAGAAGTGCGCTTGGTCACAGTTGGAAGATTGGAAGCTACTCTGGAAATTTGACTCGAAAAGGATGCAACTTTATGGCTCGCCGTATTGGACACGGGACCAGTGAGCACCCAACCAAAAATAGTTTCTTGGCCAAGAATAGAGCCACATATGTTGGGCTGTAAGCCGCTTGACATTACGGATGGTAGGATATCGGCTCCAATCAGGACATCGATTGGTGAGCTCTCGAAGAAGTTAGGATCCGCCAATGGAAGACCTGGCAAGTCTTTCAATAAACTTGTCGAGATCGGATGCGACGGAAGATTTTTTGCCAATTCCGGGATAACATAGGCTGCGGCGTTTAATTGTAAGCCCGGCCTCTTTGGAGAGCGAATGGAAAGCTGACAGAGCTTATTGGACTGAGCGGATACAGTCTGATTGAGGCTGGAGACCTGGGTCTCAATACGTTGGAATGGCAATTGAATCGTGTTGAAAAGGCGTTGCGTAATGAACGTTGCCTCGGAGCCCGAGTCGATCAGGGCGCGGGCGCGGAAATTTTTCCCCAGGTGGCAAATATTAATGATTGCCGTGCCTAGAAGGACGGAGCTTGTGCCGGAGGCGAAATACGTCTGAACGTTAGTCGGAAGTTCGGAAGAACTTGACTTTTCTGCGGAAGATACTGGTCGATCGACGTCTGGCCAGGCTGTGGAGTTGGATACGGATGTGGAATTGGAATCACTGGACACGGGATTGTCACGATGCAGAAGCGTGTGGTGTCGTCCTCCACAAGTGTTGCAGTTGTGGGAGCTTAGGCATTCTCGAAGCAAATGGCCTTTTGCGAAGAAATTTAAGCTGAGCTGCTTTTGCTTAATGCAGCTGGAGCGGGCATCAACGGTCATTTGTAGGAAATGAGGACAGAGTCGGATTGGGTGATTTTCCTTGGAACAGAGATCACACGTGCTCTTCGTAGGATCCACGTTGTTATGGAATGAGTGCGCCGTCCTTGGAACAGGACTGCCTTGGGAACGGAACGGATTAGACTGGATTCGCCAGAATGGCGGATTCTGACTGCCTTTGGCGGGTGGCGGATTCGTAGCGTCTCGGGAAGTGGAAGGGTCGCTCTCAATAGCCTCGAGCGTCAGATAGCGCTGAGTGAGGAAGGAGTCCATTTCCTTCCAGGGCGGAACCTCTTTTTTGTCCGTAACGGACGCTTCCCACAACGCCCGGCTCAACTTCGGCAATTTGGAAGCGCAGATTGTAACGAGCAGACTGTCCCAGTTGTCCGTGCAAACGTTGGAGACCGCTAGCGCATTTAGGACTCCCTGCATCGTACTTTGAAGCTCCTTCAAAGCACGACTGCATTCGGAAGTTACGCGGGGCAAGAAGAGGAGAATGTTAATTTGATTGGTCACCAGGAGCCGATTATTTTCATATCGGCTGCGGAGAGCCAACCATGCGGACTCGAAACCGTCATTTGTGAGGGGGGATTTTTCTACGATGGCCTTCGGATCGCCCCTGGTCTTCTCGGTGAGGTAGTATAACTTCTCTACCGGAGACAATTTGGGATTGTTTATTACGACGGCCGTGAACAGATCCCGGAATGTGGGCCAGCGGACGTAGTCCCCTGAGAAAACCTCTATATTGACGGGAGGCAGTCGACAGCCGCCCTGTTGGACTGGCTGTGCAGAAGGAAGGACTGTGGCGGGGGCCAGTTGGGCATTGAGGTCACTGAGACACTGTTCGAATATTCCGTAGCACTCGCCGTATGTCTCACGGATGTCCGCTTGGATTTCTGGATCCTCGTCAGCCATCACCGCGGAGCAGGCCTTGTATTCGGCCTCGACATCCGTCCACATGCTGAGGATCTGACCTCGGCGGACCTCGGACAGAGGGGCGGATGGGGCGGCGGTGATGCGCTCTGCCAGGTGAGACAGTCGGCCGATGGCGGCGACCAATTTGGTCCGAGCGACAGAGGTGGCGGATTGAGCCATTTTGGTGAAGTGGCGAGAGCTGACGGGGCTACGGATGAAGGAGCCTGTCGGATCTTGTTTGGTCACGGTCGGAACCTTAAGGGTGACGGGAGACGGAAATAAAACCGATTTGGTCCTTGCCGGGCTACTACTGGCTGCTCGCGGAGTGAGAGGTGCCTTGACCTTGTGTGTCGGAGTAGTTCCGGAGGCGGAAGAGGTGCGTAATCGGCTGGAAGAGGTGACAGGCAAAAGCTTCTTGCCGTCCGGAGGGCCTGTTGGCATGTTACGGACTCAACCACGCAACGACGAAAATCGGTCTCGGAAGTCTGTGAGGGACAGAGTAGACTTGTCTCGAAAAAACGTCAGGAACCCAAGATTCGTTCGGAAAGACAACCCAATTATGGACGGCCGGCAGAAAAAAGGCCTCGAGCTAGCTGGAATGCAATAATTCGATCGACTCGGATTGCTTGAGATCACCTGAAGGTGAGAGATCCCAAACAATGAGTGATTTTATATTGAGCAGAGCTGAGGAGAGGAACGGTCACACTGGTTTTGGCAATATTTTATAAATATTGTTAGTGCGCTGTTCCTCCGGTTACCTCTTGACGCAATCGTGCGCAGAACCGGGTTATTGGCGGATGGAAGGCGGACGGAAGTGACACGGACACCAAAAAAAATATAATAAAAAATTATTTTTTATCAAACAAAATATTTCTTTATTATATTTTTTCTATCTTAATTGCAGAAAATTTTTTCGGACGAGGAAAGGTTATTTTAATTTAAATAAATTGACGTTTTCACGTGTCCTATTCGGATGGACGCAAGGAAATGATGCCGATAGTTTTTGGATAGGGCCACCACTAATGCACGGACCAAAAAAAGACCAACAAAAACACCGAACCACACTTTGCCAATTGGCGAATTAAATTGTCAACTAATTATTGGAAATGCGCCGTGCCAGGGTCGCGAGTAATTTATTTGGACACTGTTGGCTTTTTGAGTGGGTGTGGCGATCAAGAAAGGTGGCTGGAGAGCATGAATTGCACAAAATCACTGCTTTAAAATTAAATAGGGGTCTTGCGCGGAGTAGTGGAGTGCGGTATTTAATGCCGGGATTTGGTATTTTCTTGTGGGGTTTTATATATGTATAGACGTATATATAGTTGGTAGCCAACTATGGAAATAAATTTAGAAATATGTATGTAGGAATGATGATATGGATATATATATATGTATGGATGGATTGTTGTTGTTGCACTCGGAGTGTGCCAACGTATGTGGTATTGGGGTAGGTCGTGCACTTGGAGATGTGTGTATGGATGTCGGTGTGTGTGTATGTACGCAAGCTCTCATGGGCTGGAATGTGCGTACATACATATGCGCGGAATGCACTTTTAAATTAATTGTGTTTTATTAATTCTTCCGCGAATTATGGACGGACACAAGGACTGGAAAAACTACCGTAGCACTGGTAGTTGGAGTTGAATGAACGGAGAACGGCCGGAATCGCCGATAATATGGCGGTGTCGAAAGAGGAAAAGACACGAAAGAACGGAACAGAAGGAAAGAAGTACATATATAAGAATATATATATGCACTTATATCGCGGACCTCGGACTTTGAGGAATTTCGGACCAACAAAAAATCGCGAATGGAGGCGAGTTCTGGTAGACGAAAATCGTACTTATCTTGGGGCGATGAAGTGATGAAGCGATGCCGTGCTGGAAGGCTGGATGGAATGTTCTCCTTATTGGGGAAGGCAGAACTTGGACAATCCGGCTCGAAGGACCAATCTTCAGCTGTAGGGGCTTCGCTCGTCAGATCCCAAAATCCCAAGTCCAAAGAAAATTCACTGGTTTCAAAATATATAAGGGTCTTTATTCGTAAAGAGGGCGCGTGCGGAACCGTCTCGCTTTGGATGTATGGCGTAAGTAGAGTTTGGATGCGCTCAAGCTGCCGAGGGCTGTCGGCAGCGAGAGCGAGAGCGGAGCGTGGGCGGGAGCGCGATCGTGGTGAGATGCGCGTCGCCGGGGGGAACAATACTCTCATGTATGAGAGCGAGAGCGAGGGCCGCCGCTTGCGTAGCTGGAATGCTAACAGCGAAGTGTGGCTGGAATGCCCACAGAGCGGCTGCCCCGCCAACGCCGTCCCCACTCTAAACACTAAGAAATAACGTAAGCATTTTCAGACTTCGGGATCCAACGTACGATGTCAAACAAGCACGGAGAGCTTAAATAGTGCAAGCTCCGAAGAAGAAAGGGCAGTTCACCATCCATCAGCAACATTCACATAGGGCAGTTCATTAGCCATCAGAAACAGTCACACAGGGCAGTTGATCAGTCACATTCACCCAGATGACCCTTGAAAGACAACAGCTAAGAATATATGTATAAGTTATATTTAATCTTCTAACGAGTAATTAGTCAACGACGCGTTATTGTTTTCATATTATCGTTTATTGAAAATAGGATAATAGTTGCGTATAAAGGATATATTATTAATTAAGTAATTTAAAGAAGCTACGCAAGACAACAAGTACTTGCCGCTCGGCTGGTCAATAAAGACTAAACAATTCTAACCCAGCCCTGTGACCACGAGCCCTCTGCTGCTGATCGCGACGCCGGCGCAGCGCAGCATAAAAGTGCTGCCCCCCGCGCAAGTGTTCTAGTGGGATCGCTCACGATCGTCCGATCCCACGCCTAACATAATGCAACTTGGCAGATATTCCTCCGCCCCCCCGTGTAATTGGTTAGTACTCGTTAACTCCTATAAATCAACAAGACACCCCTCAATCAGGGCAGTCGAATAGTCACACAAGACATTCGGTCCCCATCAGCAAAAGTCACACAAGAGACACGAAACAAAACCGAATTATACTAAAAAACCTTAACCAACCCACCTGCGTCATCATTTATCCCGGGTAATTACTTGTACGGCACCACAACCGACTCTGATTTAACCCTCACTTCGGTCAAACGGCCAGCCAACACCTAAAGTTCCCAGCAAACCTACAAATTTCTTGTAGAAGAATCCTGGATGGACTGAGCCTACCTCAGCCTGAGATAGAATTTCACACCTCGTAAAATCTTAAATGTATTTTGCTATATCATTAAATGGTACGGTCAGCTTGTGTCTACTCCTAGAGTCGCAATTTCCAAATACTTCAACTCCATGCAAGGGAGCAGGATTGAGATATACTTTTGCATATGCGTTTGCAAGCATCATGCGGGTTTTGATTGGCAGAAAGCGTTGCGTGAATTTGAGGTGGTGTATTTCCAATTTGAAGCCGTCTTAGTGAATTTATATTCACTTTCGTTTTGTTTTTATATATTACGAGAAGGAAAGTGAGTCGCTTCTAGTCGCGACTCTACTTTTATACCCGTACTCAGTCAGTATATAAATTTGTGAGCTTATGATTGTAATTTTAATAGAAATTTTAAATATTTTACATTTCACTTTTTTTTGCTACATCTGTTAACTACATCTACATCTAAAATGTAGATTATACATCTAGAACAAATATTCTACATCTACCATTCAGATTCTACATCTCCTCCGCGAGGGGGCGCTCGCGCATTGCACAGGGCAGAGTGTGTGCGGTGCGAGCGAGAGGGGGTGGGGGAAGCAACTGAAAATTTATTTCTTCATTCTGGCTATAAGAATGATCCGATCTGTACCAGATTTTGCAGTCTGGTAGATATGGTCATTCTCTACGATACCGTATCTTCAAAATTGTGGAGGCACACGCCATGATACCTGTTGTGGACCACCTGATTTTTTGAATTTAATGCGTGTATTTGGTTACGACACTGCATAATATCGTTGTTCATGATAATGTTGTACAAAATTATAACATTTAAACCGCTGTACATTAGTCAGAGCTTAGAGCTTGATATCGATTCTAGACGATGCAGCGCACTGCACGGCAGCATGTATACGTGTTACATATGTGATCTCATTTCACGCATACAATCACACAATGTACATGCTCCACAGAATATCAAACTGATTTATATATTTGCACTGGGTCATGAGCTTTTAGCTATTTCTTTCTCTGCCGTTATCATCAGGAGCATCTTCAACGAGCTACCTGTCACTTTTAGAATATATTGGTCCTCTGCAAGCGGCTACACCACAGAAGCCTTCGAATCGTGGAAGAAAGCCAATGAAAATCTCCATGATTTCCTCACCGCATTGCTTCTTTGAGGAATAAAGCACCCGAAGCTAAAAAATAGCCAGGCATCTGTTTCTGCCCAGAAGCGTGGACGGAAGGCATCATTAGCCAAACCAGCAGCTAAGCGAAGCAAGGCTCTTTCGGACGATGATGTGGATTTCTGCACCTACTGCCAAGGAAATTGACCGCAGCAAACTCCATTAAATGCAATGAATGTAAAGTGCACAAATATGCGTGCCAGCTACTTCAAAGCACTGCGACTCTGACTACGATGATTATTGTTAAAAAGTGTCATCCTTCTTTCTTTATGCCAGTAGGCTCTTACCTACAATTGATTTAAATTAAATTTAATTTAATTTCTATTAAAATAAAAATCAATCATAAATAATTCATCTTGGCTGACTATTGCCACTTCATCAACTGTTTGCGTATTGAAACGCCTTGCCTGTTCGCCAACCGGTTTTTTATCAGCTCGAATAACAATTTTATGATCTTCAGGTGGCATGCGATCAAGCGACGTTTTGAACAACAGAACCAATTCGTTGTGCTCATGGACCATATCTTGGAAATCGAACAAAATTTGTCTCCGCGTGTTGGTATTAATGGCACACCGACGATCTGCTTCGTCTTCTGCTTACCCAATAAAATATAATTGCAAAAATTTATGTTCTGAGTTGTCAAAAGGTAACAAGAGCCGATCGATGGTATATTTGACCTTGAAACTGAATAAAATGAGATCAAAAGTACAATTTGCATAAACAAAACTATTTAATTACCTTGAAAATTGGCATGAAGTTGTCTCTTATGATATTTATGGCGCCAAAAGATGTCATTTGAAAACTCAAATTATACTTTCGTATATTGTTCAAAAAATGATTAGACTCAGGTATCAATCCATTAAGCAATGTGCTCAATGGTTTTGGTGGGCTCCCAATTCAGGCAATTTCACTTTACCACTCGCACAGCACATCCCATCTGCTTCACCTTTAAATTTATATGCCTGAAAATGGCGACAGGGGTCGGTTATTTGGATCAATTATAATATGTCTATGAGAAGCGCAATCGGTGAAACTATTGTACGTGAACGCAACACCTTTTAGATTTTGTATTTACCGACAGTCATTTGCAGTTATTGTTGCATAATTGTTCCGTTCATTGCGACGTGTAATGTCTTTGCTACTTTCATGCCTCCTCGAAGCCATACTTTTTGACGCATTTTGCGTTCGCTGGCCCAAATTTAATCGTCTCCACATTTCAATTTTAAAACCACACAGGTTGGTTTAAAACGAACACATTTTCAAAAGCAACTTACACTTACTTATACAAATTGCAATTGTTTCAGAAAACAATTTTCCACACAAAAAGTTATAAAAAACAAAGTCTATCATAAAATGTTCCGTTCTACAGAATGACACAAAATGAAAATGAAATACCAAATTTGAGATTTTTGTTTAATAGAAAAGTAAAAACTTTTTATACAACCAATGCCACATACTGTGGCTTTCATTTAAAAAAAACGCATGCCATTTTGTACATGCGTTGCGGAGAAACGAAATAAAATAGGCGTTCAAACACACATATTTGGACCAAATTTGAGTTTTTTTTTTATTAATTTTTAATTCTTGAGGAACTTGTTTATAGAAAAGTACAAATTTGCTCATGCAAACCATGGCACATACTCTATTATTTCTTCATGGCCATGAAATGGCAAAAACGAACCAAGTGTGTATATTGTTTTACTTTTATATAATGGTTTATTATCATCTATTCCTATGTTTATGTCCTGTATCATTTTTAACTAATACCTACTTAATCGACTATATTTATTTGTATGCTATTTAGATACCTGTCATAATATACTTCTTGTCTAGTTTTTTCATTTTAATTTTCATTCATGGTTGTATACTGCACTAGCCTTAGTATTTTCTAAATTTCAAAATTCATAATTCTTTTAATAAATTTGTAGTTCTTTACCAAACACCAGTTCAAATGGGCAATACCCATGTTCTGTGGATTGTGTGTAACGTGCAACGGCATCGCATCAGTGTTGGCAAACAGGGCAGAACTCGTCGGCTTTGGGGGTGGTGGTCTTTCCCACTCGGATCCTACCCGTTCCGTTACTACCGTTTTCCAAACAATAATTACTCAAGAAATTTTTAGCGTGCTGCGACAAACAATTAATTTGAACCGATAGAGAATGACCATCAAAAAGAGAGAAATAGAGAAAGAAAACCGGAATACGGAAATAAATAGAAGAAAAAAACACGAAGAAAAGAAACTGGGGTAAACTAATAAGAGAGAACCAAGAGAACCGATTGGAATCCGCAGGTGTTGTGCGGATTAAGATACCCTCCCTTCCGAAGAGCACATCTTCAGATCTACCTGATCCGAGTGCTCCCTTCTCTCTACGGTTATCGGAACGACGACATTGTTTCAGCTGCTCCTCTACTCAACTAATTCCATTTTAAAGTGATAACAAACATCAAATTCTTCAAAATAATACTTATATTGTTTCATTTTTCTTCAGTCAGCTTACTACTCTTAAATGTTATATATCCTTCAAATAATCATAATAAGCTATCATTGCTGTTTAACATAATAAATTCTGTTAACATATATTTCTCCTGTCTCAATTCCACGTTCCAATTCTTTAGAGCCCTTACTAACCTTAGGTAAAGGTATCGATAACTAATAATTTTAATTATTTAAAAGATTACACGTTTCCTTTTCGTGTTCCTATTCCTAGGAGTAGAGTTGGGTAAAGAGTGTTCACTTTAGTGAACAAGCTCAGTTGCTCACTTTTAAGTGAGTGAACAAACTCACTCACTTTGCTCAGTTGTTCACTTGCTCACTTGTTCACTCAGTTGCTCACTGTTCAGTTGTTCACTCACTTGTTCAGTTGTTCACTTGTTCACTCAGTTGTTCACTGTTCAGTTGTTCACTCAGTTGTTCACTGTTCAGTTGTTCACTCAGTTGTTCACTGTTCAGTTGTTCACTCGTTCAGTTGTTCACTCAGTTGTTCAGTTGTTCACTGAGTTGTTCACTTGTTCACTAAGTTGCTCATATTCACAAATTTGAAAAAACAACTCTTTTTTGTCTTCGTTTTACTTTATAAAATATTTCTACTTTTATCTATTTTTATCCGGTATTCTATAATTGGGTGGGGGTATTGCTTGAAATTCTTATACATATATATTTTTTTTTGTATTCAAGGCTGCGCGGTACTGCCGCAAAGCATTGCTTCGCACACCCGTTCCGTCTCATTCCGCTCGCACCCTCCTTTCCCTCTCCGCGGCACTAAGTTTCCGCAGTATAGTTGCTGAAAATTTTGTCGTTGCGTCCCATGCCTTGGGATCCGCTACCATGCAAGGCACGAGATGTTCTACGCTTGCCCTTGCACCTATCTCCTCCTCTAGCAGGCGCCTCTCTTCCTCAAAGCGGTGGCACTCGAAGAAGACGTGGTGGGCGTCCTCCTTGATGCCACGGCCACAAGCTGGGCACCAATCCTCTGCTTCGTGACCAAACCGCATCAGGTACGACCTGAAACAGCCGTGTCCGCTCAAGAGCTGTGTGAGGTGGAAGTCCACCTGGCCGTGCTTCCGCTCCATCCAGACCTTGATGTCCGCGATGAGTCTATGCGTCCAGCGTCCTTTGGTCGAACAGTCCCATTTACTCTGCCATCTCGCGATGGACTCCGCCTAGCTGCTACCTTCGCTGCTCTCATAACAGGGGTGTGGGTGCCCGTTTGGGCCAGCTCGTGGAGTTCCACCTTTTCCCGCACTTGTTCCGCTAGCGGGACAAGTCCCGCGATGACCAGAGCGGCGTCATCGGATATCGTCCTGAACGCACAGGCGATCCTAATCGCGCATAGGCGGTGTGTTGCCTCGACTCCTCGCATGTAGCTTGGCACCTTCGTCGCTTTGGACCACACTGGGGCAGCATACAGGATCTGTGAAGAGATAACGCTAGCTATTAGTTTCCTCCTTGCCTGCTTTGGTCCCCTGGTGTTCAGCAAAATTCTCGAAAGCGCTCGGCATGTCTGTGCGGACTTTGCGTTGACATGCTCTAGGTGTTCCCTGAACGACAGTCTGGTGTCCAGCATTACCCCTAGGTATTTAAGTGACCTTTGGGATATGACGTCTAATCCGCCGACCGACACTTTGGCTGTCTCCACCTTCTTTCTGCTGCTGATCAGCACAGCCTCGGTTTTGTGGGCAGCTAGCTCGAGCCCCGCTACGGCCAGCCACGATTCCACGGCTCGTATTGCCTCGTTTGCATCTTCTTCCGCCTCTGCCCGGTGCTTTGCCACCACTACGATGATCACATCATCTGCGAATCCGATAATCGTCGCGTTGTCTGGCAGGTGTAGTCGGAGGACGCCGTCGTACATCGTGTTCCACAGGAGCGGCCCAAGTACCGACCCCTGAGGAACTCCGCAGTAATCCCGTACGTTTCGTCCCCTCGCTCGTATCGTAGATCAGCACCCTGTCGCTGAGGTAGCTGTCCACCGTTCTCAGAAGGTATTCTGGGATCCGGAGTGTGCGTAGAGCCTCCAGCGTTCTTGTCCAGTCTGCAGTGTTGAATGCATTTTTAATGTCGAGGGTGACCAGAAGGCAGTACTGTTTCGTGCCCCCTCTCCAACGTGTTCCGCTGATCGCGTTCTCCGCTATGGTTGTGACCTTCCCTATCGCATCCAGCGTCGATCTTCCTTTACGGAATCCATACTGGTTGGTCGATAGGCCACCGGCTTCCTCTATGGCATCGCTTAGCCTGCGTGCAATCAGCTTTTCGAACACCTTCCCCGAGTTGTCCAAAAGGCTGATTGGCCGGTACGACGATGGATCTCCCGGTGGTTTCCCTGGCTTATTTAAGCAGAAGCAGCTTTTGCATCTTCCACCGTTTGGGGAACGTTCTTCCTTGAGGCAGCTGTTGTAGACAGCTGCAAAGGCTGCTGGCTGCAGTGAGAGTGCCAGTTTTAACGCTCTGTTGGGGACTGCGTCAGGTCCTGGAGCTTTTTTCTGGGCAGGCTCCTCCCAACCTCTAAGACCTCGGCTTCCGTGATTGTTCCGATGTTGAGTAGCGTCGCATCTCTTTCTGGGGGCCTTGCGTCTCTTTGCGGGGCGCTTGGGAACAACGTGCGGACTATCTCTGCGAGCTTTCCGGGTTCCGTTGGCGCCCTACTTCCAGCGCTGAGCCGCTTCACCACGAGCTTGTAGGCCCTGCCCCAGGGATCTTGTTCCGCTGAGTCACATAGTTTTAGGAAGCATTCCCGCTTGCTACCTCGGATCGCGTTTTTTAGCGCTTTCCTGGCCGATCTGTAGTCTTCGTGAGATGGATCAAACCGATCCGTGCGCCTCGCTCTCTGCATCGCTCGTCTGGCCATCAGACACCTTGCGCGAAGTTCAGCGATCTCCGCATTCCACCAGACGATTGGCTCATGATGCCGCGTGAACGGCTTGCGCCGTCCCATGCTTGCGTCGCAGGCCTCCTCCATTCTCGTGGCGAGCTGGTTGGCCCACCCGTTGGCGCTTTCTCCGCGGTAAGCCTCCCACCTGCAGAGGCTTTGCGCAAGGGCTCTAGGGCTGAGTGAGTCCTCCCTGTATGCCTTGACCTGCCTGACTGGTTGACTGGACCTGGGATGCTTACCGATGGTACAGACGATCGCTTCGTGGTCGCTTCCGGTGTACACGCCTCCTATTCGCCACCTTGCACTACGCAGGAGCGAAGGGCTCGCAAACGTAAGGTCGATAATCGACCCTGCTCCTGCCCTGCAAAATGTCTGCTGGGAACCCTCGTTCAGTGGGGCAAACGCTTCGAGCAGCGTTCGGCCTCTTGCGTTGGTGGCCTGGCTACCCCATTCGTGAGCCCACGCGATGAAATCCCCTGCGATTAGGACGGGGCAGCGGCTCCTTGCATCGTTTGCAATGTCCTCGATGCTCCGGCTAAATGCCTCTAGGGATAGGCTGGGCGCTAGGTAGCAGCTGTAAACCCACAAGTTTCCAGCTCTTGCTCGCACGTATCCGTCTCCGGCCTTCACGTTGAGGAGTGTGAAGGGAACACTTCCGCATGCCCACAATGCTGCTTTCCCTGTTGCAGTCTGTCGCCCACTGCTCGTTGTCGCCTGTTTGGTACGGCTCGCTGAGGATGGCCAGAACAAGGTTATGCTCCCTCACCGTTTGCAGGAGCAGGTCCTGTGCGGCCCTGCAGTGATTCAGGTTGAGCTGAATCACTTCCATCTTCGGTTTCTTAATACGTCATCTTGCTTCGCGAGGGGACACTGCCGGCTTCCCGCTTGGTGACCTCTGTCCTCGCGGCCTTGATGGGCACAGACGAAGCATTTTGCCTTATTTAGGCAGTCTGCTATCTTGTGGCCTCTGTCGCCACAGCGTATGCAGCATCCCGTTCGGTCTACTGCACTCTGGCATTTGAGCGCGATGTGCCCGATCTCCAGACACTTGTAGCACCTTGGCTTCGAGTCCCTTTCCTTGATCCTACACATCGTCCATCCCACCTTCATCTTTCCTTTGCCCAGTACCACTTCGGCGTCCTTACTCAGCAGTCCAATAACGGCCGACTGAGTATCCCTGTAAGATGGGCGCAGGCTTCTCACGGTCACCGAGTTGGCATCTACGGAGAACTGGTCCGCAAGAGCCTTGGTGAGGTCCTCCGCACGCACAAGTGGGTCCAGGTCGCTGATCACCAGTATTCTCGTCCTCGAGTCTTCCGAGAGGGCTCGCACTGCCACTACTCCCTCCAGTACCGTGTCCAGTCGCTCTTTTATCGAGGCAGCGCTGGAGACGTCGCCTCTATTGAGCTCAAGGAGCAAGTTGCCATTTGCTGTGCGACGAACCTTACTGACACTTTTACTCAGGTCCTGCAGCTGTCCGTCATCTCTACGGGTAACCAAGGATAGAACCTCGCTGTAGGTTTTACCATTAGCCTCAACAATCAGAGCGTCTGGTCGGCGTGGTTTCCGATCACGCTTCTTCGGTCCGGCCATTTTCCAGCCTGTGTGCTCGCCACTGCCTGGGATTGCGCTTTCTGCGGCGCGTTCCTGTGGGTTTGCACTAGCGGTTCTTTTCTCCTTCTTCTTCCTCTTGGGCTTGGACACCGCTTTCACGTCGGAAGAGGGGACCTCGCGGCTAAGCCGACGCCATGGGTCCGTTTGCGCGGCACTGTCGCGTTTGAGGCAAGTGGAGGTCTGCAGCTTCCTGTCCGCTCCTTTTCCCTTCTTTCTCCCGCACTCTGTGCGCTCCGCTGGCGTCCTCAGGAGGGTGCCGGCGCTCGTTTTTTCCAGTGCAGCGCACGCTCCTTCTTCTAGGGCCTTCTTAAAGGGCCTTCTTTTTGGTAAACATGTCCCTCATGGCCATGTTTATATGTCTCTGTTCCTTCGGGCGGCTGAGCAGCGTGTCGAGAAGGGTACCCAACTCCGCTAGCATGTCGGCGCAGGAGTTTTCCCGGTCTGCCCTGGTTTTTTTAGCGGGCGTAGTCCTCTGATCTTCTGTCGGGCTATTGGGGTCCCTTGCTCGCTTGGGCGTGTCCTGCCCGTCTTCCGGTGCTGCCTGGACTCCCGCGCATTGATGGGAGGGCGCGGGGGTCGTTACTGCGTGTAGGACTGGGGATCGTGCGATACTTGAGCTGCTCCTGAACGCCGCTGCAGGCTCCGTCTCATCTTTCCTGTTTGTCAGGATCGTTGTAAGCCCCTTCCCTTATACATATGTGCATCTTTATGCATGTATTTCGAATGTACCACAAAAATAAATACATACATAAAGATGCACATATGTATAAGAATTTCATGCAATACCCCCACCCAATTATAGAATATCGGATAAAAATAGATAAAAGTAGAAATATTTTATAAAGTAAAACGAAGACAAACGAGAAGGAACGTGAGTCGCTTCTAGTCGCGACTCTACTTTTATACCCGTACTCAGTCAGTATATAAATTTATGAGCTTATGATTGAAATTTAAAAAAAAATTTTAAATTTTACATTTTACATTTTTTTGCTACATTTGTTAACTACATCTACATGTAAAATGTAGATAATACATCTAGAACAAATATTCTACATCTACCATTTAGATTCTACATCTCCTCCGCTAGGGGTTTCTCGCGCATTGCACAGGGCAGAGTGTGTGCGAGCGAGACAGAGAATGAATAGCGTAAGCAGCGCCAGAGGAGGTGGGGGAAGCAACTGAAAATTAATTTCTTTATTCTGGCTATAATAATGATCCGATCTGGTTCAGATTCGGAAATCTGATAGATATGGTCATTCTCTACGATACTGCGTTTTTAGTTTTATCGTATCTTTAAAATTGTGGCTGTCACAGATTTTTGTCCTTTGTCGGGGCGGAAGGGGGCGGGCGAAATTTTGAAAGATACTTGTAGCAGTGTGATATCACATGAGTCTCGAAACAAAATTTGGTTGCTCTAGCTCTTATAGTCTCTGAGAACTAGGCGCTCATCGAGACAGACAGACAGACAGACGGACGGACAGACAGACATGGCTCTATCGACTCGGCTATTGATACTGATCAAGAATATATATACTTTATGGGGTCGGAAAATTTTCCTTCTCTGCGTTACACACATCCACTTTTACCACAAATACAGTATACCCCTTAACTCTTTTTGAGTACGGGTATAAAAAGAGTTGTTTATTCATTTTTTTGAATATGAGCAACTGAGTGAACAAGTGAACAGCTGAACAGTGAACAACTGAGTGAACAACTGAACAACTGAGTGAACAACTGAACAGTGAACAACTGAGTGAACAAGTGAACAACTGAGTGAACAACTGAGAGAACAACTATGTGAACAACTGAACAGTGAACAACTGAGTGAACAGCTGAACAGTGAGCAACTGAGTGAACAAGTGAGCAAGTGAACAAGTGAGCAAGTGAGCGACTGAACAAAAAATTAGTGAACATGTTCAGTTCACTCACTGAAGTGAACAGCTCTTTTTTGTTCACTCACTCATGAGCAACCCAACTCTACCTAGGAGTCTACTCCAATCCTAACAGGTACTTATTTCAGAAATTAACATAATGAATTTACGATATAGTTGTAATATTCCATTCCAATTCCTGTCTTTTAGAGGGTATTTCCTCGATAGTGGGTAAATATTCGATAGTAAGCATAGGGTATATTCAAGGTAGACTTAAGTTTATAAATTCATAATATTCTGAAATAGTTTATCGATAACTAGGGTAGTATAGACAACTTAGTATTAGATATGTAAGTTTAGGTTAATTCAATGGTAATTTATAGATCATAAGTTCGGGACAGAATAGTCTGTATTAGAAACTTCTCTCCATTTCGGGAGTTTTGAATCAAATAAAATTTCTAGAAATTCTCGATTTTGGCAACATTTGTTGCCATGAATAGTATAATTTTTATAACAAGACAAAGTAAGTTTCTTTAAATTTCCTTTAATATTTACGTTAATTCAAACTTTTCTTTTTTTTACGTTAATCCCAAAACTTTATGCGTATTCATCTTTCATTATCGCAAAGTTATTATTTTTGTCTGGACGTTGATATGCAATGACTGCACCATCAAGTGGCCCATGCGACACCAAGCCGAAGCCTGTTACGCGCGGAACCCAGGCTAGAATCGCAGCCCCTCCTCCCGCCCAACCGACCGGGGGCGCTGCCGCATGACGCGCGACGCGTGTTACCGAACCGATCGCGAACATGCAGGAAAGATAGAGGTTAGACTAATGTTCGAGGAAAATTAGAGCTAAACACAACTCAAGAGCTAAACATGCAAAGATAGCTAAGAAATAGG